>PVHX01004167.1:120106-130206 GCA_004024805.1 Geosciurus inauris
TGTTTTTTTTTTTTTTTTTTTTTTAGGTGTTAAGATTTTTGAGTTCTTTATATATCCTGGAGATTAGTGCTTCATCTGATGTGTGTGTGGCAAAAATTTGTTCCTAGAATGTAGGCTCTCTGTTCACCTCATTGATTGTTTCTTTTGCTGAGAAGAAGCTTTTTAGTTTGAATCCATCTCATTTATTGATACTTGCTTTTATTTCTTGCACTTTAGGAGTCTTGTTAAGGAAGTTGGGGCCTAATCTGACATGATGAAGATTTGGACCTACTTTATTTTCTATTAGGCACAGCATCTCTGGTCTAATTCCTAGGTCCTTGATCCACTTTAAGTTGAATATTGTTCATGGTGAGAGATAGGGGTTTAGTTTCATTTTGCTGCATATGGATTTCCAGTTTTCCCAGTACCATTTGTTGAAGAGGCTATCTTTTCTCCAGGTTATGTTTTGGCACCTTTGTCTAGTATGAGATAATTGTATTTATGTGGGTTTGTCTCTGTATCTTCTATACCATTGGTCTACATGTCTATTGTGGTGCTAATACCATGCCATTTTTGTTACTATAGATTTGTAATATAGTTCAGGTCTGGTATTGTGATGCCTCTTGCTTTGCTCTTCTTGCTAAGGATTGTTTTGCCTCTTATTTTTCCAAATGAATTTCATGATTGCTTTTTCTATTTGTATAAAGAATGATGTTGGGATTTTAATTAGAATTGCATTGAATGTGTATAGCACTTTGAGTATGGCCATTTTGATGATATTGATTTTCTCTATCCAAGAGCATGGGAGATCTTTCCATCTTCTAAGATCATCTTCAATTTCTTTTTTAGTGTCCTGTAGTTTTCATTGTAGAGGTGTTTCATTCACCTCCTTTGTTAAATTGATTCCCAAGTATTTCATTTTTTTTTTTTTGAGGCTACTGTGGGGTAGTTTTTCTAATTTCTCTTTCAGAGGATTTATTACTGATGTATAGAAATGCATTTGATTTATGGGTATTGATTTTATATACTGCTACTTTGCTGAATTTATTTATGAGTTCTAAAAGTTTTCTTGTGGAATTATTTGGATCTTCTAAAGAATCATGTTATCAGGCTGGGGCTGTAACTCAGTGGTAGAGCACTTTCCTAGCATGTGTGAGGCACCAGATTTGATCCTCAGCACCACATATAAATAATAAATGAATAAAATAAAGATCTATCAACAACTAAATATTTTTTGGAGGGGCCCTCCCATTCCACTATGCCATGCCACCTGGAAGACTTGCTTTCTCCTTCTTGCTTTGCTTCTCTGGCCTCACCCTTCCTTGCATGTCTTTTGCTTTAGGAGGTGCCCCAAACATGGTCATCACACAAGAGGAATGCTTGTCACAAGTGCCTGGCATCAGGTCAGTCTAGTGGTGCTACTGTCAGTACCTTTAGTTATGGTAAGTGTCAAAGGGACACCAGACACAGATGAGTGGATTCCATGAAGGAGCCTTTCATGGCCACTCTTCAGAGTAGACCAGGGAACAAGGCCATGTCAAGTTCAAAGGGACCCATGTTGGCTCAGTGTTCTCAATAGCAGAATGGGCTGTTTGGATTATTGTATGTAGCAAAAAGCTTAAAATTTATTGTCAAGAGCCATTGTGGACTATATGTGAACCATGTATTTGTTGTCCACAAATTCTAGATGGAATAGACATTGTATCAACAGTCTCAATGATGTTTTGACTTACAATTTTTTAGAATTTTTGATTTTACAAAGGTACAAAGTGATGTAATTACTGTAGGAACCATACTTCAAATTTTGAATTCTGATCTTTTCCCAGGCGAGTGATAGGCAGTCCAGACTTCTCCCAATGTTGAGTAATAAGCAGTGAACCACAGCTCTCAGGCAGCTGGACATCATCAGGGAAACACTTGGCACTCTATCTATAGTGTGCTGTGTGGCTGAACTATGAGGTTAGGAATATTCAGTGTATATTTTAAGTTAAATTTATTTGATCCTCAGCACCACATATAAATAATAAATGAATAAAATAAAGATCTATCAACAACTAAAAAATATTTAAAAAAAGAATTATGTCATTGGCAAATAATGATAGTTTAAATTCTTTTCATATTCATGTCCCTTTAATTTCTTCTGTCTGTCTAACTGCTCTGGCTAGAGTTTCAAGGTCTATGTTGAGTAGAAGTGGTGAAGGAGGGCATCCCTGTCTTATTCCCATTTTTAGAGGGAATTCTTCCAATTTTTCCCCATTGAGGATGATGTTGGCTTTTGGTTTTGCATAGATAGCTTTTACAATGTTGAGGTACATTCCTACTATCCCTAGTTTTTCTAGTGTTTTAAACATGGAGAGGTGCTATATTTTGTCAAATGCTTTCTCAGCATCTATAGAGATGATCATATGATTCTTGACTTTAAGTCAATTGAGGTGATGAATTATGTTTGATTTCTGTATGTTGAACCAACCTTGCATACCTGGGATGAAACCCGCTTGATTGTAGTGCACTGTCTTTTTTAATATGTTTTTTTTTTTTTTGTATATGATTTGCCAGAGTTTTATTGAGAATTTTTGTGTCAATGTTTATTAGGGATATTGGTCTGAAATTTTCTTTCTTTGATGTGTCTTTGTCTGGTTTTGGAATCTGGGTGATACTAGCCTCATAGAATGAGTTTGGAAGGGTTCCCTTCTTTTTATTTCATGGAATAATTTGAGGAGTATTGGTATTAATTCTTCTTTGTAGCCCTTGTAGAACTTGGCTGAGAATCCATCTGGTCCTTGGCTCTTCTTGGTTGGTAAGCTTTTGATGGTATCTTCCATTTCCTTGCTTGAAATTTATCTGTTTAAGTTGTGTATGTCCTCCTGATTCAGTTTGGGCAGATCATATATCCCTAGAAATTTGTTTGTGTCTTTGGGATTTTCTATTTTACTGGAGTATAGATTTTCAAAATGGTTTCTAATTGTCTTCTGTATTTCAATAGTGTCTTTCATGATATTTCCCTTTTCATCTCAAATTTTAGTAATTTGAGTTTTCTCTCTTCTTTTTGTTAGGGTGGCTAAGGGTTTATCAATTTTATTTACTTTTTCAAAAAAGCTTTCTGTATTGTCAACTTTTTGAATTGTTTCCTTTGTTTCAATTGCACTGATATCAGCCCTGATTTTAATTATTTCCTTTCTTCTACTTCTTTTGGTGTTGATTTGTTCTTCTTTTCCTAGAGCTTTGAGAAGTAATGTCAGGTTGTTTATTTGTTGACATTTTCTTCTTTTAATGAACGAGCTCAATGCAATTAACTTTCCTCTTAACATAGCCTTTGTAGTGTTCCAGAGATTTTAATATATTGTATCAGAGTTCTCATTTACCACTAAGAATTTTTTTATTTTCTCCTTCATGTCTTCTGTTATCCATGTGTCATTCAGTAGCATATTAATGAGTCTCCAGGTGATGGAGTAACTTCTATTTTTTATCATTGATTTCTAATTTCATTCCATTATGGTCTGATAGAATGCAGGGTAGTATCTCTATTTTTTTGTATTTGCTAATACTTGTCTTGTGGCATAATGTTTGGTCTGTTTTAGAGAAGGATCCATGTGCTACTGAGAAAAAAGTCTGTTCACTTGTTGATGTTTGAAATATTCTGTATATATCTGTTAATTCTAAATTATTGATTGTATTATTGAGTTCTGTGGTTTCTTTCTTTGGTTTTTCTTTGGCAGATCTGTCCAGTGGTGAGAGAGGTGTGTTAAAGTCACCAAGTATTATGATATTGTGGTGTATTTGATTCTTGAAATTAAGAAGGATTTGTTTGATATAGGTGGATGCTCCATTTTGGGGGGCATAAATATTTATGATTGTCATGTCTTCTTGATGTATGTTTCCCTTAAGCAGTATGAAATGTCCTTCTTTATCCCTTTTGACTATTTTTGGATTGAAGTCTTCTTTATCTGATATGAGGATGGAGACTCCTGCTTGTTTATGCGGTTCATTTGAGTGGTACGTTTTTTCTCATTCTTTCACCTTTAGTCTGTGGATGTCTTTTTCTATGAGATGAGTTTCTTGAAGACAATATATTGTTGGGTCTTTTTGTAAAATCCAATCTGCCAGTCTATGTCCTTTGATTGGTAAGCTTATGCCATTAACATTCAGGGTTATTGTTGAAATATGGTTTGTATTCTCAGTCATTTTCATTTACTTTTGGTTTTTAACTTGATTTGGTTTCTCCTTGATTGGCTTTTTCTTTAGTGTAGTCCCTCCCTTTGCTGATTATCGCTTTAATAAAAGCGGGGGGCATGTGGCTTCTCGAGGAGTTGGAGTCCAGAGAGACGGAGAAAGAAGGGGTCCCCGGGTTAGATGATATGGAATCTCTCTGGACAGTGGTGACGATCCGCGGAGCCAAATTTCCCAGGCCCCGGGGTGTAGGTAAAAATCTGCTCTGCCCCAGCGAGATGCAGAGACACCTGGGACAAGAAGCACACTGGGGCGAAGAGCAGAAAACACCATTTATTCCAGAAACCACAGAAGCTTATATGCACTCTTGGACCAATCAGGTCCAAAGGTCACAAACAAAGGGATGCTCTCTGGCAAGAGTACAGTCTATTAGCCTAGAATGGGGAAAGATGGAAGGGAGGGGTGGGAAGGTATGGAGAGTGCTCCTACAGCTGATTTTCATTGTTGTTTTTCATTTCCTTTTCATGAAATATTTTGTCGAGAATATTCTGTAGGGCAGGCTTTCTCATTGTGAATTCTTTTAACTTTTGTTTATCATGGAAATTTTTTTATTTCATCATCAAATGGGAAGCTTAATTTTGCTGGATATAAGATTTTTGGTTGGCACCTATTTTCTTTTAGAACTTGGAATATGTTGTGCTAGGATTTCCTGGCTTTGAGAGTCTGGTTTGTGCAATCTGCTGAAATCTGAATTGGTTTCCCTCTGTATGTAATCTGTACCTTCTCTCTTGCAGGTTTTTAAATCCTTATTGTGAATTATAGGCATTTTTTATTATAATGTGCCTTGATGTGAGACAGTTTTAGTTTTGTACATTTGTAAGCCTCTTACATCTGATTTTCCAAATCATTCTTCATGTTTGGGAAATTTTCTGATATTATTTCATTGAAGAGATTGTGCATTCCTTTGGTTTGTATTTCTGTGCCTTTCTTTATCCCGATAGTTCTTTGATTTGGTCTTTTGATGTTTTCCCATAATTCTTGGATATTTTGTTCATGGTTTGTTACCATCTTCATTGTGTTGTCAACTTTATTTTCAAGATTGTATATTTTGTCTTCATTGTCTGAAGTCCTGTCTTCCAAGTGATCTAGTCTGTTGGTAATGCTTTCTGTTGAATTTTTTATTTGGTTTATTGTTTCCTTCATTTCAAGGATTTCTTTTTTTTTTTTTTTCCAAAGTCTCTATCTCTTTTTTGAAGTAATCTTTTGCTCCCTGTATTTGCTCTCTTATTGCTGTTGGAGTGATCAATGGTTCCCTGCATTTGCTCTCTAATCTCTTTGTTGGAGTGATCAATTATTGCCTGTATTTGCTCTCTTATATTATTCTGTGCTTCACAGATCATTTTAATTATGTATGTTCTGAACTCCTCTGACATTTTATCTACTGTGCTGTCAATGGGTTCTTTTGTTGTAGCATCTTGATTTGTTTGGGGCATTTTCTTCCCTTGTTTTTTCATGTTGTTCATGTGTCTTCCCCACTAGCAGTGCCAATCTGAGGTATTACAGTTTCTTCCATATAATTTTGTAGAGTCCCTACAAGTTACCAATACCCCACCTCTGGTATAACTGGATCTGCAGGGAACTCAGGGATGATCTTCCTGGTCCTGGCTGTTGACTCTAGATGGACATAGACAGGGACAGCCTCCAGTTGGTAGATGGGAGGCCCCCCCACAGTGCGAATCACAGTCAGTTTCTTCCTCTGCGCATGTGCAGTCGGTCCATAGTCTTTATCCTATAGGCTTGTAGATGCCCTACAGGGTTCAAAAACCTCTCCTTTGAGGGAGAGAGCAATATTAACAAATCTGAATACAAATAATATATAGTTTTAAACCAAGTAGCTCCTAATAGGACATTTATGGCTTTGTCATAATATTCAGAAATTATAAGTTCAATTAATATCTACTATATGAATAATAGGTTTGCAAAAGGGTCTACAGTTTCTGCTGGTGGACTAAAGAGAACTGCGGGTGCGGTATAGGATGAGCTGTTAGGGAGGTCAGAAGTGAAGATACAGAGTTATTAAATCCTAGGAAGTGTGAAAGAGGAATCCAAAGAAGTTGGCTAGTAGTAGAAAAAAGAGAAAGGGATTTGGGGAAGACAAGGTATGTAGGAAGCAAATAGAGTACAAGTGAGGAAACATAAAAATTAAGAAAAAAAAAACATGTAAAAATAGAAGATATGAGACGATATAATACAACTGTAATGTACTAATCAGATATTCCAGTCCTCAGTAACCTTGTGCATAAAAAATACTTGGTTTCACAAATGTTGGGGATGTGAGGGCAGGAAAAGAGCAAGCGAGAGAGAAAAGTAGAAGAAAGGAAGAAAAGAAAAAAAAAAAACAAAAAAGGGTAATAGAGGGAAAAAAGTCGCAAGGTAAATAAAAAGAATTTCTTCCCTTATCCAGCAAATGGTGTTGTCTGTTGTTTGACTGGTATCTCTCAGCTCAGGTTCAAGATGGCCACGAAGGAGTCCCACAATGGAGGTGTCTGATTTCAGAGATAGGATGTAGGGCCAGGCCAGGCGGTGTCATTGGCGACATGTTTGGAGATGCAGCTCTGTGGAGTGCTGTGCAGAAGTAGAAGGTTGTCCCCAGATCCTATCCAGTGTCCCCAGGTATAGGCGAACAGGGGAGTTCCATGCAGGTAGATGGAAGTCCACACAGGAGCAGCAGCCAGGAGTCCTGCATGGGAACCATGGCTAGGGGTCCTGCATGGGTGGGTGATCCGAGGTCCTGAGTAGTGTTTAGGCGCTGGAGCCGGGGGTCCTGCCTGGGCGAGTGGCTGGCGGCCTGAACAAATGCTGGGGCCTGGCGACCCGTGAGGGCATGCGACTGGAATTCCTGTGTGAAGGCAGCTGTCAGGGGTCCTCTAATAACTCACAGAGAAATAGTTTGTCCACTGTGTTAATTCCTGCGTTTGGAGAGATTAGGACCGCAGTGTCCCTCTAGGACACCATCTTGGATCTAGGTTATAGGTTTTATTTTAAATATATCTACCTATCTGAATTTCCTTAGTCTTCTCTATCCATCACTGTCCCTTTATTAGTTATAATTTCCTTGTTTCTCTCTTGGTGTGTTAAAGCAGACTGTTAACCTGATCCCTCATGCCTTGCTACTTCTACCTGCCACAGGAACTCTCATTCTAAAACACTGACCTTTCTGTCCCCAGTACTATAAAACAAAAACCCAAGTACAAACAGACAAAAAAGTATTGATCATGCCAGAAACATGCTTAATGTCTTTTTTGATAACCATTTAGTTCTAAGTTGTCTATAGAAGTTCAAGCTTCTTTGCACAGTAGGAAGATCTTCACAATCTGGAGCACAACTCTTTTCTCCCTTTATATTTATCACCCTTTCCCTTTTAAAGATATACAAAATAATTTCAACTATTCCATCAGAGAATGAATAATGTACTTTTGTATGTATTTTTATGTTTATGCAAACAATTCTCTTCTGTACAATGGATATAATAAAATTATCTGTCTTATAGAATGAGTTAGTACACATAAAGCATTTGGGATATTGAGTCACAATATTCTGCAGTTTGCTTTTCTCAATATTTTTTAGTACAAAGGTCAAGTACAAGTAGGCAAAAGTTATTTTTTAAAATAGTTGCATAATATTCCATAGTATTAATCTTAATTAAATTTTCCTGTTTTGATGGGCATTTGAGCTAGTTCCAAGTTTGCTTATTCTGAAGTTTGTTTCTAGTTTTTCTATGTTTTGGCCTCTTTACTGATTGAGGTTTTCCTTGGATGACTGGATGTCTTTAGATATTGTTTGTATTCGAGTGTGAAGGATTTCAAAAGTTAATGGTAAGTGTTAGTTCATGGTTTTGGGACTTGTAGATTATAGGCTTTTCAGTGATGTGCTTGATTTGATTGTATCAATTTGTTAGATACTTTTGTTAGCATCTCTTCCCATCTCTAAGGGTCAAGTGGCCTCAAATTGGAGTATTTATATCAAAGAAACTGATAAAGGCTCAGGGTTCTTCCTCTACCCCAACCTCTACTCTGCTGCCACCACATATTTTTGCATTGTTAGTTGTAAAAGTATCTCCTAGGACACTGTTTATACCATGGGGTGGTCTGTGTTCACCCATCTGGGTACCAGTGAGAGAACCTCACATCAGTATATTTGGGTCCTCTTGGATTATTTGTTTTTATCTTGATAAGAATATTCCAGTGGACTGCTGGATTGTATAAGCCTTGCTATTAGTATTTTAGAAGCCATGTCAAGGATGATGTTTAAGTATGTACACATTTCTTTAGATCCCATTTCCACTTGGCACATTTACATTCAATTGTGCCTGTTGTCCTATAGTCCAGAAACTCTATAAGTGTATTATCCCTGCCAGAGAGTACATCATCCATTCTGCTAGGGAGATGGAGGGAAGTCACTGTTGTTTTGAGGAGAGAGAATCTGAGAATCTAATTGATTTCAACCAATATTGTTGGGTATTTCAATAATTCATGCCTTTTAGTTTTGAGTAGTATTCTGTATATGGATATCATACTTTGTTTATCTGTTCACCTAGAGAACTTTTGGGTTGTTTCAGTTTTGTATCGTGAAAATTAAGCTGTTATGTATATTCATGTGCTTTTCATTTCTCTTAACTGAATACCTGGAGTACCATGGTTAGATTGTATGTTATTTATATAACTTTTAATGAAACTGCCAAATTATTTCCAAAAGTGATGGTACTATTTTACATGTCTACCAGCTGTGTATGAGTTCTATTTGATTTATATCCCTATCAACATAAGTATGTGAAGTTGTTTTAATGATAGCAATTCTGATAGATATGTTGTAGTATGTTATTGTGATTTTTTAAAAAATAAATTTTAGCGAGGTAGGAGGAAGCATACCTGTTATCCCAGTTACTTGGGAGGCTAAGGCAGGAGATGATGAGTTCCAGGCTACCCTGGGCAACATAGCAAGACCCTGTTTACAGAAAGAGAGAGTGGTATGGGGTGGAAGGAGAGGAAGAAGAAAGGAAAGAAAGAACGAAGGAGGAGAGGGAGGGAGGAAGGAAGGAAGGAAGGAACCCTATGTGTATATTTAAGGTATCACAACATGATTCTATGGGATACATGTAGTTAGTAAAAAACAAAAGTTACTGTAGTAAAGCAAATGAATATACTCATCATCTCAGTTATCTTTTTTTTTCTTTGTAGAAAGAGCAGCTAAAATCTGTTCATTTAGTTTGAATCTCATTTAGTACAGTTTATTACCAACAGTCCTCATATTGTAAACTAGATTTCTAGAGTTGTTCATCCTACTTGTCTATGTATTATTTATACTCTCTGATGCACATCTCTTCATTTTTGAAGTGGATTGTTTTGCTGCTATTGAATTATATGATTTATTTATAAATTTTAGGTATTCACCCCTAATCAGATATGTAGTTTGTAAATATTTTGTTTCCCAAATCCATAGGCTGGTATTTCATTTGTTGTTACCTTTGCTTTTCAGAAGCGTTTTAGTTTGATATAATCCCATCTATTTTTGCTTTTGTGGCTTGATCATTTGGTGTGATACCCAATTATTGCCAAGGCCAGCGTCTAAGAGCTTCCCTGCTATTTTTTCTTCTATGAGTTTTTAAAATTTCTGGTCTTATTTATGTTTTATTTTTTGTTAATCAATTTTGAGTTGATTTTTATGTATTGTGTAAGATGAGGATCCAATTTCATTCTTTTTTTTTAAATTTTAATTTTTATTTATTTTTCTCAAAAGTTGCATTTAAATACATGTTATCAAACATAACAGAAAAAAAACAAATTTTCAGAAGCTGTACACACTATTCACTGAAAACATTTGTTGAGGCAAATAGAAAAAAAAATTATTACAATCATAATTTTTCTAACTTTGCACAAAATTATAAGCAGATTACA
>PVHX01004168.1:0-130085 GCA_004024805.1 Geosciurus inauris
AGCAAGGGTGATGGAATATGATGGTCATAATAACCCTAACTTTATGTATGACTGCATATATGATGTGATTCTATACAACTTACAACTAGAGAATTGATATGTTATCCTCTATCTATGTACAATGAGTCAATTTACACTGTCAACATGTAAGCCTAAATAAAACAAGAATAAAAATTAAAAAAAAAAAAAAAAAAAAAAGTTGCATTTTAATACATGTTATCAAACAGAACAGAAAAAAAACAAATTTTCAGAAGCTGTACACACTGTTCACTGAAAACATTTGCTGAGGCAAACAGCAATGTTTTAATGCCAGCCTCCTCCCTGAGACTCTGCAGCGGATATGCTGTGTATCTGTAGAGCAGCAAGATGTCTTTCCGCCCTGCCAATTTGGCCTTAGTCCTCGTACAATACTTTGTACAGAATTTGTGTTATTAATCCTCTCACCTAAAGGTAAAACAGAAATAACTATTTTGAAGGGAAAAGCAAACTCTTTTCTGTTCTTTATTTTAATGTTTTACAAATTATAACAGTTACCTGTTGAAGTATGTAAAAATAAACAAAAAATACAATGATATATGAACACATAGTTAATGTTCCTCTCCCCAGTGACAGCTCCATTTCCATCGCCCTAAATGGTCATTGTTAACCTCAAGTGTGCCCTTCTACTTTCTCCTTGTTATACACATATACACGTGCGAAATAATGTAAGGGCTCAGGTTTCTTTTTAGCCAAACAATCATATTATACTCACTAGTTTGGAATTTGCTATTTGTCATTTTATACCATGTATGTGCAATGAATTCAGAGCATGGCTGTTCATCTTTCATAGTTTAGTCCTTGGACTTTTTCTTTTCTCTAGTGTACTCTCCCCTTGGTCATAATTTTCAATTCCAGAATTCAAAACTCTTTCTGCTGCTGACTCTCAAATTCTAATCTCCAGAGTGTCCTGCTGCCTGAATTCCAATTTCTATATCCAACAGCCTACTCACTGTCATCCTGTCTCATTGATTCTTGAAAGTTAATCTGGCCAATATGGAACTTTGAATGTTCCTACCTCTCCCATCCCAGCCAACCGGCTCTACTTGGATGCTGCCTGATCTTTGTTTATGAAAATCCTGTCATTCCTTTGGTTCAGTGTCCAAACATCTTGTAGCTACCCATGAATCCCTTTTCTTTGCCACACTCCTCTGAATGCTTCAGCAAATACTTTCACTCTTTCTTCAGAATATATTCAGAATTCCACCACTTCGGACCTCCCTATTACCGCCATTCTGGTTTATAGCACGGCCACCTCTCTCCTGCATCATTTCTATAGCCTCTTCCTTGACCTCCCTGGTCTCTCAACTCCCTCAGGACTTTATTCAAAGATCACCTTTGCAGGGAACACCTTTCGAGCCACCTCATTGAAAGTGCTCCATTCTCTCTGCACTGTAGTGTTCTGCAACCTTCTTCCAAGATCTGTTCTCCATAGTGCTTACCAATTGGTAATAATTACTATAAGCATATAGTATAATAGAATGCTTTCATTACTCTGTGCCTACCCCATGATGGCAGGGATTTTTATGCCATTTTTTTTAACTGCTATATCTTCAGAACAATACCTGGAACCTAGTAGGTGCTCAATAATAAATTGTCAATTGATAGATGGATATTTTCACAAATCAGTGCATCAGTGCTGATGTGCATACATATGTATTATATATAATATTTTATTATATTTTTCTAGATGAACTTATATTTTATACAATGGATTTATATCATGTAACTGTTTAAGTGTTATCATCCTTCTTTTTCCTATTTCTAATTTTTCTATTTTTCTTGCCACATATTTTCTCACTCTCCTTATGTTAATCCATCTTAACAACCAGAACTGCATCTTTTTATGTACTTTTTCCATGTTTCCATGGCCATTTGAAAACATACAGGTATCTATTCGTCTATAAATGGATAAGTGAAGGGATTTGGAGTTCATTGCTTTGGGAAAACAGCATTGCATTATCTCTCTGTGTATCTACCTACAATGTCTACATTTTCAGATTTATCATAACTTAATAAAAATTTCATCAAGTTAATGTTTTTGCCCAAATTTATTTTTATTTTTAATGCCTACTCAGTATTTTACATGTAAAATTCATTCCATCACCTTTTACTGATGGGTATGTTGTGTCTTTTGTTTCCATTTTTAGCAATTCTGTCTTAAATGCACTTACATATTGTTCCTTTTATTTCTTGGGATCAATTTCTGAGAGTGAGATTCCTTGGTTGAAAGGGATTCCTGGGTAGAAAGTAGACTTTTTAGACTTTTTAACTTGAGTAGACGTTATCATTTGCTTTACAAAATGGCTTAACAGGTAACAGCTCTAAATAATATATGTGAGTATGTTCCCCCACCATCACCAGCAACCAGTGTTATTGGGCATTTTTTCTCTTGCCAGCAGGTGGGCATATGGGGTATCACCTTGCTAGTCTCTGTTTATGAGTGAACTTGAGCATCTTTTTATGTGTTTGCTGTCCACCTGAATTTTCTCTTTTGCACTTTACACATTCATAGATGTTAGTTTTATCTTTGGTCATGTGCAATTACTCCACTAGTCTTATTTTTTTTTTTTTGTCCTCTGTATTGATCTTTACCTCCAATCTTCTCATTTATTTATTGGTTTCATGGCATCTTTTGGCATACATGTACTTTGTATTTTAATAGTTTCATTATCAGAGTTCTCCAGAGAAACAGAACCAATGGGATGTGTGTTTGTGTGTCTTTCTCTCTGTCTTTTAAACTATCTATTATAATAAGTTGGCTTATACGATTATGGAGTCTGAGAATCCCAAGGTCTACAAATGTAAGCTAGAGATCCAGGAGAGCTGATGGTGTGACATCCAGTTCTAAGCCAGCAGGCTCAGGACGCAAGAACAGCTGGCGCTTCAGTTGTAGTCTAAGAGCAAGAAAAGACTGGTACCTCAGCTTAAGCTGTGAGGCAGGAGCTCCCTCTTCCTCTGGGAAAGAAAGGCCTTTTTGTTTATGTAGTAGAGCCTTCAACTGATTGGATGAAGCCCCTCCACATTAGAAGGGAGATCTGTTTCACTCTTCTGATATAGATATTATTTCATTCAAATACATCATCATACACCTACCCAGAATGCTCTTTGAACAAATATCAATCCCTGTAGCTCAGTTAAGTTGACAAATTTAACCATCACAATGGCTAATTATATCAGAATTCTTTTTATTGCTTCTGGGTTTTCTGTATCTATTGGAGTCTCTCCAATTCCTAGGTTGTATATGTACATATGTGTTCCTTTGATTTTTTTGTTTTTACATTTAAGTAGTTTGTCCATTTATTTAAAAAAATTAATGTGAAATAGGACGCCAAACCTATTTTCTTCAGAAGGATAACCAAGCACACTAGGACTACTTATTAAATAATCAATCACTTTTCCACTGCTTTAAAATATCACCTTTGCCATGTATTAACTTTTTGTTGCTTTTGGTGATACTGAAGATGAAACCCAGGTCCTCCCACATGGTAGGCAAGCGCTTTACCACTAAACTACATTCCCAGATCTTGCTATATATTACTTTTCAAACAAAAACTGGCATTGACTTCTGGATTTTTCATTTTCTCTATTGGCTGGTTAGCATTGAATCATGTTGGGATGCGCACAGAGAAGTTGACACCAAGGCTACCCTCTAAACCAGTTAGATGTCACTGTTTAGTGGCTTCAAGTGGCAGCTTTTTGTTTTGTCTGTAATGCACGGGCTGAGCAGCTTTTCTGGACCAGATCAGCATGCTGATCTCTGTGGGGCTTGTCCTTGTTCCCATGCTCAGCTGGTATTGACTAGAAGCTGTATGATCTAGTTTGATCACACATGACTCTCAGTTGGGAGGCTGCTGCTGACATCAGTGCCCCAGTCTCTTCTGCATGACTTGTCCCCTAGCAAGCTAGTTCAGGCCCATTTCCACGGTAGTCTCAGGATTCTGAGATCAGCAAGACAGAGATAACCTTAATGAGCAAGCACTTTTCTACTCTGCATTATGTTTGCTAATGCCAAACAGCCAAGTCCAGGTTCAAGAGAGGTGAGCAGGAAAAATGTTTTCTACTCTGATGGAAGGATCTCCAGGCCACATAGCCAACAGTGTGCTGGCAGGAATAGAAAGGGCAGGTGGCCATTGTGCCATCCACCACACACTGAGAGTCTAAATGAAAATTTACCTTTCAGCATCAGTTCTGGCCCTGATGCTGCCTAGCTTATAAAATGTCCCATGGCACCCCTGGATCCGGGGAATAAACTCTACATTTGTTAGCATGGCACAACCTGGTCCCTGCCTACCTCCACAGCCTCACATTAACAGTGCCCGTCACAGGTGCTCCACCCTGAAACCACACCAGCTTCTCTCTGCCATTCCTTTGTATACCAAAAATATGCCTATAGCAAAGGGTGCTTCTCCCCTTCCATGTTTTTGCTTTTGGTTCATCCAGGAGTTAAAACTTCCCCTCTCATCCTTTTTTGCTTGTTTCTAAACCTCATCACCATCACCAAAGTGGGCATTTTTGTTTTCTGAAGATAGCTAGACATCCTTTGGACTTCTCACTATCCTCATGAAAAACATCATTGGGCTCTTATGCCTGCAGCTCTGGGGGAAGAAGCCTCTCCTCACTCCCTCTCTTGAGGTCTGTACACCCAGGCTGGTGCTTTTTCTGGGAGGCAGCATACCTGTGACTGGGCAGGGTATCACAGAGAGGTGAGAGCTCATTGTATTCTCTAATCAAGAGCCTTACCTTTGAGAATGTTTGGACCCATTCTTAGCCATTTATTTATTTTTCAGTCCTGGAAATTGAACCCAGAGCCCTATGCATGCTAGGCAAGTGCTGTACCACTGAGCTACAGCTCCAGACCTTCTTAGCCATTAAAAAGTACAATTCCCTATTTTAGGAGGTAACAGAGTCTCCTTTTCATGAGTCAGATTGGCGTGTGAGGCCCTGGGTCTTGTCTACCTGAGTCTGCGGTGCCTGTCTGCTGTGTCACCAATCCATCCATCCAGCTCATGTTCAGAGTCTGTCTTCGATGGGTCAATCACAGTGTGAGATGCTGAAGGGGCAGTTAGGGGTCAGCTCCAATGGCCTCTGGTCTGTAGGTGTTAGCAGGTTTAAAGTGACTCTCTGGTAAGTTCTCCACTGCACTCCCATCCCACCCTTCCTCCTATAGCTGAGCACATCTTCCAAACTTTAGAGTCCTGATGTTTTATCCCATATGTCCCTTACAGGGGGAACCATGTACACACACACATACCACACACACACACACACACACACCCCATGGGCTTCTCCAAGCTTCCACCCAGGGAAGGATGGTAGTACACTAGAAGGGGAACATCACCTTTGAATCTTGGCTGACACTCACACTACCTGAACTGCAGTTCCTCGGCTCCTCTCCCATCCCCCAGACCCATGAGGGTTCACACACTCTCCTTGGTGGTTCGCAAAGTGTTCTAGTGATTCCACATTGTATTTCCATTCTTCGTCATGTGGTCTTAGATGTCATTCAGGCACTGGAGCCTGACACTCTCACTATAGCTTTACAGCTCTGTTTGGAATATAAAAGAATCACTTTACTGATATTAGAACTTTCTATTGCATTCCTCAATGCAAGGCCATTGCACTTTTAGTTTTTTATGAACTTTAAAATTTGGGGAGTATATTAAGACAGATCATCCCAGATTTAATTCATAGGACATTTTAATGAATCATTTTTCTTTGTACTCTGAAGTATGCCATCATTATCATCATCATCATCATCATCATCATAATTATATTGTTATTTAATGTATGCTTGCTACATGCCACAAATATTTCTGCTTTAATGTTTATAGTAGCATTGACAGCCAAACCTGTTCACTTTACAGGTGAGGGATATGAGGTTCAAAGTCAAGGAGCTCTCTGCTCCTTAATCATGTTCACAGTGTCAGGCTTGATTTTCAATCCAAGAATATTCTCTTCTGTTCCTCCTGGAAGATCCCTCTAGCTCTCAAGCCAGGAGGCTCTCTGTAACCCTTCTGGCTATCTGTAGGACCCAAAGATAGCAAATGGATCAGCTGTCACCTCTTTGACAGCACAGGGAAATATATTCCTCTACGCTGTCCATAAGGATGGAGGTCCCTCTTTCTGGCTGAACTCCAAATATGTCCTTTCCATATCTTGGGTCTTGAAGTCCAACTCAAGCTCTGGCAATTATAAGGAGGCAACCATACAGGTGATCACAAAGTGAGGCGTGGACTTGACCTCTGCTCTGATCTAAGACCCCAGGGAAGTATGTTTGTGAAGCCCTGTGAGTGTCATGAAGATAAAATAATCCCTTCCTCGGTCCCAAGTCCCTGGTCCTCCAGTAGAGCCATTTTTCCTGGGGATGAGTGAAAAATAGGGCAGAACTAATTATGATGAGGTTTTGTGTTATAGTTCTTTGTCCAATACTATAGTAAACTAACATGTAGGCTTTGTCAGTCTTCATAACACCTGAAGAAGGCACTATCATGTTACCACTCATCTTACAGACAAGGACCCTAAGCACAGACACGCTCAGTAACTTGCCAGTGGTACTCTATGTAGAGCAGAATTAGACTTCAAGGCAAGGTGCTCCCACTACCTGCGTCTTTGGAACTGAGATGACAAGACATTCCCTTTGAGATATTTGAGAAAAATTATTCGAGAGCCACAAGGGCTTTGCTCTCTGTTGGCATAACATACAGAGCCACAGGACTTGGGCTGACCCTGGAGAAAGCCTGGAGTGCCTGCTTCCAGCTTGGCTCTGAAATCCCACAGACCTTTCTGAGCTACCATTTCTGTATTTGTAGAATGAAAGACGGAGACGGCTGAGCATGGTAAAGAGATCATGGGCTTTGTGGTCATGCCAGGTCTAAGGTCGATTTCACCACATACTGTGTGTGTTGGGCAGGTGGTATCTGTTCCTTTTTTCACATCTAGAGTGGACAATAAAACCTTATAAAACCTTATGATAGCTGAAACTGTTTCAGGCAGGGACTTGGGTTATATAGGAGGAAGTCTCAGTTGGGGCATTTGGCAGGCTGCCAGGCCAGCTCCTCTGAAAGGCTTGAGTCCTGCAGGTGATACTTTCCCTGGAGCTCCTGCCTCCCTTTCCTGGGGGCTTTTATTCCCAGGGGAAACCCAGTTCAAGTAGCCCTCAGGATCTGTGGCTGAGCTTTAGTGGCACAGGGCTCCTGGAAGTCACAGAGCAAAACGCACTCTCCCAAGGACTCCTTGTGAACATTCTTCCCAGGGGTGCAGGGCTCCTGTGTTTCTCCTGCCCACCCTCTGAAGGCTTTGGGCTTCCAGGAAGCTCAAGTAATCTTTCCACATCTCCTTTGTTTTCCTTTCTGGGGCTTTTCCTGAAGGAAAGCCCTACATATAGAGGAAGAAGTCAGCCAGCCCTCGACCAGAAGAAAATGCCTCCTTAGAGTCAGTCAGGGATCTAGTACGCACTCGTGCCCAGATCTAGGACAATTCTGAGTTACATGTGGTAACGTGGAGATGAAGCAGGGGTCTCTTGTCTCCCTATGAAGAAGTTTTTTCTTTATAACACATTATGTCTATATTTTAAAACAATATTTAAAGGAACAGTGGAATAGCTAAAACTATACCAACAGGCACAGAGATAAACATATCCAAACTCTAGGCCGATAGTTTTATATAATTGAATATCAACTTAATTTTGAGGTATAGGCAATGAAAATATTCCTAATAATTTGTTGTCCCAATTTTTACAATAACAATTAAATCATCAGGAGGGAGATATATTTAGAAAAGTTTTTTTTTTAGATATGCATTTTCATGTAGTTTTAAAAATAAGACATTGAACCACATAATGAAGAAAACCTCTGGCACTAATTCAATAAAAATGTTGATATATAAATATATGTATATATATGCATACACATATATATATCACATGATATATATTAATCGTATTTTTCTTTTGATATTACAGAAATTTGACATTATACAAACTGTAATGAAGATGTTTTCTTAGAGGAGAAGCTAACGAGATCTATGTGCAGACCCAGTTACCTCAGTCTCCAGAGCAGAGTCTGGCCTAACACTGTCCACAGTAACACCTGCAGGAATTGCCTGGGGACCTTGTTAAGATGTTGTTTCTGATTGGGCAGGTCAGGGTGGAGCTGGCATTTTGCCTTTCTAGCAAATTCCAGGGGGTTGCTATTGCTGCCACAGTAAGGACCACATTTCAAGTAAAAAGAGCTTAGACCACTTAGGAATTCTTTTTAATCTGTGGTTTGTGTTCTTTGCACAGGGATTACTTGTTAAAAATCAGATATCTGGGTTCTCTTTTCATAAGAGAAGGGGCCCAGACACTGCTACTGTTTTGTTTTTGTTTTTTTTTTTAAACAATTCTCCAGCAGACGGGCTGCTTGTGCTAAAACTTTTGCAACCACCAACTTAGAGAAATTGTCTTATGGCATGCCCCTTAGACTACAATTCTCTAGGAGGATAGTTTTATAGCCAGGTTCATACATGAGGGGCAAGAAGAGAAAGGTAAAGATCACATTTCTAATGTTTCTTAGACAGCAGGCAGTTGTGGGATGTGCAATTTGCTTTAGTTCACTTAACTGTCGTGCATATCCTATGAGATCAGAGGTATTGTCAGTGTCTTAGAATTAAAAGTAATAGATGATCATCACCCAGCACCAGTGATGTCCTAGACATTGTGTTAAATGCATTAAGAGCACCATCTCAAAGAACAGCCCCACAAAATACGTTCTATTGCTATTGTCTCCATTTCACAGTTGAAAAGATGATGTCTCAGAGAGGGTGGATTGCTGCTGAGTCTGTCTGGCTTTCTGGTGATCCAGCTTCAACCATTTACACATAGGACTCCTCTAAATCAACACCTCACAGGAAGCAGTGAGGCCAGGGTCCAAGCTGGACCTTGCGTCACGTCATGCCATATCATGACATGTTATATTATTTATTTTACCCTGAAGAGTTGGTCCATTGGCACATCTCGTTTTGAGGAGTACCCTCAAAAGGGACCTAGACTGCAACTGTTGACATCTGTATGGTATTTTACGGTTCCCAGATGGTGCACCAAATTCATGTACTGATTTGATTCCCTAAACCACTTGTATCCACTTCTATGCTAGAGGAAACTAAAGTCCTGGAGAAAGTAATTGATGTATCTGGGATTCATATTCTAACCTTCTTACTCCAAATCTGTGGGCTTCTGTGTTAGCCCAGGTTTCCAAGGGGACAAAGCAGAAAGCAGCATGGTTGGCGGGAGAATCACATCTTGGGAGCTTGTGGTGCTGGGTGGAAGTCCTGGTGGCATAAGGCAATGGGGTTCCCCTCTGTGGACAGTAAGAGTCTAATCTGACCTCTTATTTTCAGAGAGTGTTGGTTCATTTTTATCAAAACTCTCTTTAAAATAAATCTTACAACAGACCAATGGCTCATGAAGCAAATTTTATGGCAGAAACATAACAATCAGAGCACCAGAAACATGCCTTTTATTCTAGGGCAGCATAGATACTGCATCTGTGTTGCTCACTGAGCACTACACCAGTGTCCAGTGTGTAGTAGGTGCTCATCACAAGCCTGTTCAATGAATAGAATGGCTTCATGAACGCATTGGGGCATGGTGTAGACATGATCACATCAACAGGTCTTAAGCTTTCTTGTGGTTTAAGAGGCCACATTTATGAGAAACTAAAATCTTTTGCTAGAGTTCAGACCACAAGCAGAGGTTTACCTGTCCAGTCCACCATGATCTGAAGCCCTTGCTGGGAAAGCTGTTTATTTTGTTCCCTTCAGCCCTCACCTGGTCCCTATCCTGATAATTAGTGTACTTTAGCACCTCATTATGCTTTAGAATTTTGCCATGTAATGCCTGATCATGTGGGACTTGCTAGTAATCATTATTTTTCATTACAGGTGCAGTGCGGTGGGAATCTTTGGTTTAGTTCATGAGTCTTGTGTTAAAGAGAATATGATTGAAATGTTTCTCATATGAAACAGTGTTTTTGAAGTAAATGGTTGTGACCATTAGCAGATGCTGAAAGACATTTGTGAATTATGACCAGCATCTAAAATAAATTTTTAAAAAGTAGAAAAGAAAACATGCTATTTCATTGCAGATGCTAGATAATGTAAATAGGCATGTGTATAGCATCTCTGTATACATGTGTACATACACACGTGTGAATAGAATGTGTATATGCACATGTGTGTGCATATATGTGGTGTGTCAAAACTGGGCCACCGGGCTGGGGTTGTGGCTCAGTGGTAAAGTGCTTATCTAGCATGCGTGAGGCACTGAGTTTGATTATCAGCACCACATATAAATAAATAAAATAAAGGTCTATCAACAACTAAAAAAATATTTTAAAAAAACCCAAAAAACTGGGCCACCATTGAAATGCCCTTTTTAGTGGAGTAACAATATAAGAAGTTTGAGAACCATTGTTTTAGAAGACACAACTGAACAGTATAGGATTCATTACTTATCCTCAGCTGTCTTTTTTGTCTTATGCTTTTTTGTCTTACCTTTTTATTCAAAGAGCACACACATACACAAAGGCATGCCTAAATATAAACATTAAAATAAAGCATATGAAATTTACTTTGAATATTTGGTGATATAAAGTCATATAGAAACAGTTAGATTCTTCTACATAACTCCAGAGGGCAGAGCTGACAGGTCAAATGATGGGAATCAAGAGAACTAGTCTGCCTCAGAAAAGAATGGGGGTCTTATCTTTCCTTCTGTTATACAAATGCATCTCAAGATGAATATTTTGCAAATATTATGTTGGTCTGAAGATTTGGGCAGCACTTAATGTCCCTTCCAGTTTTCTGGAGTCTGTGAGAAAATATCATTTGCGAAGTGCTCAAGGTAAAAAGGAGTCTTGTATATCTGTTAGATGACTGGATGCCAGGAGTGTGTGTATCTGGAACACACACTGAGACCTGATGGGGCTGTAGCATCAGTAGGGGTGAAAGTCTCCCAAAGCAAATATGGAAATATTTGAGTTGTATCAGGCCGTGAAGTACTGTTGAAGGATTTCAATCCTGGCCAAAGATCTAATGGGGTTGGTGTTTGGAAAGTCTGGTCTGGTGGAGGGCGGGGTAGAAGTGGTTGCTATCTATGGTCCCATGATAGCTGGGTGGCCATCTTGAATGAGGGGTGAGACATGAGCCCACACTCCAGGGAAGCCCAGGAGACAGACTGGTGGACCTGAGATTTGAGCGGACATGGGAACAATGAAGAAGAATACAGATGTGGCAACCTGGTTAAATCCAGGCCCTGGAGTCAGACTGAGAAAAGTTTACATCCCTCCGGCACTACCTCTAGCTTTCCTGTCTTAGGAAAGTAACGCTTTCAGATCTTTCATCTGTAAAGCAGGAGAGAGAGCATTAATTCATAGAACAGACATGAGAATGTCCTAGTGGAATGCATATAAGTGCTCCCAAGATGCTTTTAGGTTGTGCAGTGGCAGATGAACACAAGCTTCTTTCTAGTTTGTGGACTTGATCATCGTCAGACAAGCTACCCCTCATTTCCTTCATGCTATCAGTTAAAGATGGGAGCTTAAGAAGGCAAGTGAGCCACAGCACCTGGTGAGGACAAGATCATGTAAGCAGGGTCCTTTAAGGGTTGTTTTCACAAGGCTTGATTTTGTGTAGATGTATTGCACATTATGCAAAAACTGATACAGAAATTGGCATCTTAACTATTAGAATTGGCTCCCCTCTTGACATTATTTACTTCTTTCTGTCACACACAGATTTAAGTTCTAGATGTTAAGACAAACTAGTCTAAACTTCTAAAAGTGAAGAAACCTATGATTGTTTAGCTTGAAGTCACATCTTTCTATTCCAAATCCTTCATTTTCAAATGAGAATCCTTCCACCTCTAAAACAAAGGCCTTAAGTTTGAGCTGTCTGGCACAAATAAACGAAATAGAATGCAGATTCCTCCAAAGGCTATCCACTAAAAATTGTAAAATAGAATCGTAATTATACATGTGTGTTCATGTACAGGGAGCCAAAAGGAAAAAAAAGATATTGACTCAATATTTATTTAACCAATTTTTGTTGGTGTAAAAATCAATATTCATTATCTTTATATTGACTAGTCTGGAGAGAAAATACCACGTGTCCATATGTGTGCAGAGAAATGTGTGGAAGGAATCACTCCAATTGTGATTCACATTTTGCATCTCCCCTGGTAAGGTCTAATCATATTTCAGAACTACAGGCACAGCCTGATAACCCACAATGCTCCTGGATCTTGGCTGCTAAATTCCATCTTCTATATTATAATAGATCCCTCAAAAGAGCAGCTTCTCTCAAATTGTATTTCAGGTTGTGGATTGTGGTAACAAGCCTGATTTAACTAGGGGAACACATACATAGCCCAGTACAGGGCACTGGAGCCCTTACACATGGCCTTAGGCCAATACCCTCAACCCAATGTCAGTGTGAAGAAGATTGTGATCTGCCTACATAGCCCCATCCATCTGAGTCTGCTGTATATTGGATCTTCCTGTGGGAAATCTTCTCTCCCCTTCAGAATCAGAAAAACTCATTCATTTTCAAGACACATCTTCAATGTTTTATTCCTTTCTTTTTTAAAGACACATTTATTCAGCATTATGATCAGACTATTACATTTAGCAATCAACAACATGGATGCAAAAAAAAAAAAAAAGTCTACACTAAAACCCTTTGTTGGAATGCTTTACACTTTCCACAGAACAGAAACTAAAATAACCTGTTATACAATCAGTCACAAATACAGTCCTTGAATTTTTTGGCCCATACATGACTTCTTTGTTTCCTGGAAGAATTGAAACCTTCTGCCATGCCAGAGCTACTGCTGCTGCTGGAACCACCAGAGCCACCTTGGATTTGTGGTTTGGCTGAGCCTTGGCCTCACCACCACAAGGTCCAGAGCTTCTGCATCCAAAGTTTCCACCCTTCATGGGTCCAAAATTTGATGTCTGATTGTGGTGGTTTCCAAAATCATTGTTACTTCCCTCACTTTCAAAATTGCTTCCACTACCACCGCCAAAGATGCCTCCACCCCCTCCATTGTTATAGCTGCCATAGCTGCCACTCCCACCAGAGCCACTGCCCTGGTCTCCATGACCCTGCCCACCACTTTCACCAGAGTCACCAGGGCCACTTCCTCCATAACCACCATCATTACCAAATCCACTACAGTCATCCTCATTGTCGCCATATGCATCACCACCATGGCTGCCAACAACACCACCATGACCACTGAAGTTTCCTCCTTACCCGAAATTGTCATTTTCACCAAAACCACCTCCATGGCCACCACCAAAGTTCCCAGAACTGCTTTAATCTCTTTGGCTAGAAGAAGCATTAGCCGCCTCTTGCTTTGACGGGGCTTTCCTCACTTCACCATTGTGACCATTCGCAGTATGGTCTTTCTGAATGACAATCTTATCCATGCAGTCATCGTCATCAAAAGTCACAAAAGCAAAGCCGCTCTTCTTTCTATTGCCTTGGTCAGTCAGGATTTCAATAACTTCAGTTTTCCTGTGCTGCTCAAAATAATCTTGTAGGTGATGTTCTTCAGTGTCTTCTTTAATGCCACCGACAAAGATCTTTTTCACAGTTAAGTGGGGCCCTGGTGTTCGAGAATCTTCTCTGGAGATGGCTTTTTGGTTCCATAGCTCCTCCATCCACCTTGTGTGGTCTTGCATTCATGGCTCATTCACTTTTCCACAGTGATATTAAGTGACAAACCCAAAGCCCCTGGAGCACTTGGTATTTGGGTTTCTCATTACCACACAGTGCATGAGTGTTCCCCATTGCTCCAAATGGCTTCTCAGACTCCCATTAGTTGTG
Source organism: Geosciurus inauris (assembly GCA_004024805.1). Taxonomy (NCBI): domain Eukaryota; kingdom Metazoa; phylum Chordata; class Mammalia; order Rodentia; family Sciuridae; genus Geosciurus; species Geosciurus inauris. The sequence goes on from PVHX01004168.1 coordinate 13,906, forward strand.
TCAAGGCTCAGCCCTCCAATGAAGTGCTTCCACAGCTATTCGAGTTCTTCAGGGGACCCTGGTTTAGACATGATGGCAATAGGAAGAAAGATTTGAATAATGATTTCTTGCTGGCATCAAAGGGCAGAAAGGCTCAATGTTTTATTTTTGAGATAGATGACTTACATTTTCTTATTGATAAAATAATTTATGAACAAAAGCTACAATGAACTTATTATTACCTTTATTGTATTATTTTCTGTTTATACAGGCAAGGTATCATTCTTCAGGTAGATTCTGGGTGTGCATTCATGCCTGGCTGGATTCCTGGTAGTGACTCTAAGGCAATTTCTATACCCACTTATAGTCTGTAGGTTGGAAACCCCTGGATCAGAAGACTGGTTCATAGTCTCACTGGACAAAGGGGAAATGTAGCATGTGGTATGGATGGAATTGTGTTTCTATAAAATAAGTTGAAGACCTAAACCCCAACATGATGACATTTGAAAACAGGCCATTAGGGAGGTCATTAATATTAAATAATGTTGATATGATGGGACCTCCATCAACCTAACAATTGATGATTTTATAAAAAAGAAGGGACACCAGAAATCTCTCTCCCTCCACAAAAGCATGGGTTGGGGGTGGTGGTCATGTTAGGACTTAGGGAAAAAATGGCTGTCTACAAACCAGGAAGAGTGTCCTTGCCAGAAACCTACCCTGCTGGCACCTTGATCTTGGTATTTTAGCCTCCAGAACTATGAGAAAATAAATGTCTAGTGATACCACTGAGACAGTGATATTTTGCTATGACTGCCTTAGCAGACAGATGCACTCAACTTGCTGCTTACCTTCATTAGTCAGATATTAACTTACTGCTGTGCTGCCTGGGAGCTAGACTGCATCTGTCCATGAGGATGTCTGACTGGGCACATGTCTTTCCAACTGCACTTACAATGACATTTAAGTAGCCCCCAGATCAGGCATGGTAGGAGTATTTAAACCATTGAAATGAGCAAACATCACTGCTATGATTCAAGTGAGTGTACCCCATAGTTCTGTGTGTTATAAGGAGGTGATATTGGGAGATGGTAGAAACTTTGAGAGTGGGGCCCACAGAGGGGTCCTTAGGAGAACCCTTTTTTAAAAATTTTTTTAGTTGTTGATGGACTTTTATTTTTATTTATTTTTATGTGGTGCTGAGGATTGAACCCAGTGCTGCACACATGCTAGGCAAGTGCTCTACCACTGTGCTACAACCCCAGCCCCTTAGGAGAACCCTTTAAAGGGACTGTGGGTCCTCAGTTTTCCAGTCTTTCTCTGCTCCCTGGCTTTCTCTGACATATGGTCTCCATCATTGCCATCTGTTTTCCTCACCAGAAAACCGCAGCAATGGGGCTCCTTGATCTTGTAGGAAAATTCCAGAAGTGTGAACAAAATAAACCTTTTCTCTTTATAAGTGAATTGCATCAGATAGTTCATTGGAGTGGTGTGAGCCCTACCAGTACACATCACACTTTCCCCTATAGAATCCTTCACCAGAATGCCCCTGCTCATTTGTCACTTCCTGACTGCTCGAGTTGGTTAAACCTTCCTTGTGTGGCGTCCATGTTCCTCTACTTTGTTGCAGTTACTTTAGTAGAAATTTGATATTTATTTTCTATAGCAAAATTGTATAAGATAATGTATGTTCAGTACTGATTACAGGTTCTGGCATAAAATGTCAATCTATTTAAATTGTTAAGTGAGTTTCTACACAAGTATTTGGTGAATGTTTTCCTTCTCCTCTACAAGATCATAAGCTCCATAAAGGTAGGGCTCATTTGTCTTCTGTCCTCAGTATCTGGCATAGTACCTGGCCCTTGGTAGAAAACCAACTGCAAAGTGATAAGTGAATAAATGAAATCACTACCGCTGTTTTTGTTTTCGTGTTGCTATTGCAAACAGCTCTTTGATGCAGACCACACCCACCCCCTGCATGTGTGCTGCTTGGAGTGAGTATGAATTTGTACATTGCCTATGGAGGGATATGGGCGAGAGTCCTTTCTATCTGTGATTCTGTCACATCTGTATTAAGCATCTTTACCTGTCCCTGTTGTCTAGTGGATTATTAACATTAGGACAGATACCCTGAGAGACCTTTAAAAATGTTTAGTAAGGAGGGACAAACCAGTGTGTCCTGGGTAGAAAAGAGGCTTAATAAGGTCCATGAACCATTCACTATTTCCCCCTCCCTCTATGTAATCATATGGCTTTGATTTGAATACTCCAGTTGTTTCCAAGATGAGGTCATCTCAAGAAAATTCATTTTTCCAGTTGTCAGTTCTGAGGATGTTACTAAAAGATAGTTATGAAATATTTTTAGCTTTTATTTTCTCAGTTGATTCATTAGTGGGAATGTAGCTCAAGCATGCCTTCATTAAATCTTTTCATTGATGGAAGTACATTCCCATTAAAAATGCAGGCTCCCAACACCGACTTTCATCCATGACAGGTATCCAGTGCTTCTGCTGGCAAGGGGAATCTTGCATCTTTAATAAGAACAACAGGGTACTTAGCAGCCCGGTCTGCATAGTAGAAGCAGCATCCGTGATTTAAAGGTCAGTCCAGGAAAATGAAATTGTTTTGTTTCTCAGTACTTTGTTTTGCAAGCAGGTGATTTGAAATGTTTCAGATCTTACAGCACCAGGAATCCAGTGTGCAAGTTTTAATAATGCTGGCAGCCACCCATGACGTTGTATTCTTAGTATAAATGTATTGCTAACATGAGAGGCCACCTGGGATTGTGGAAAGGGCATTTGGTTAGAAGTCGTGAGACCTGGTCCTCTATTTGGTTCCTGCTATTAATTATAATGATAATAAAAATAGTTCACTGTCCTGGGGTTCCTATTTTGTACCAACAACTCACTATGTTAAGTGCTTTATAAATATGGGCAGTTTAATGGATCTGAAATGAACCCAAAAGTTAACTCAGATATGCCGATCAAATATAGTTTTTTTTATTTGTTATATGCCTGTTCCAATTTCCCTCCTAAGTTTCACGCATCAGTGTCTAGAAAAGTAGCATTAAGTCCAATCTAAATTTAGTTCACAGTACTTTTAACTTGTGCTGTCTATACAGTAACCACTAGCCACATATTCCTATGTGAGAACTTAAAATTTGGGTAAAAATGGTCTCATCAGAATGTGAGAGTTACTGATTAGATTATCTAGTCAAGCTGTGGATTATTAACAAAACTGGCTGAAATTTAAAACAAATATTGAAATATTTATTATGTGAGAAGTTAGGAAAGTAGAAAATGGTGTTTCTGGCATAAACTGATGATTATGTGCCCCTCAGCAAAGTTTTCTGAAATTTCCACTATATTTATTAGAGCAAAACTAAAGGAATTTGCAAATTGGGTAATATTTATATCCACTTTACTATTTGCACAATGACTTGTTTTATAGTTTCCATCTACCTACAGTGTCTGGGGCCACTATCCTGATCTGATAATCTGTTGTTTCAAATTCTAGAGGAGAGTTTTGAGGTTTTGAGGACACTGTCATGTATTTTTTGGGTGTATTTGCCTTCTTCATTTCAATCTTTGGATAATGCATTGCAATTTGTGGGTGCTGATAAAACTGTGGAATTCATCCAGCCCAAGATTCATAACTGGTATTCTGTTTACAAATGTTTTACATTGTCCTTCCCACAAATCTATTAGAACTAAGTAAAACATTTGAATATTTCTGTTCTCCCCTTTCTCATCTGGAATTGTCCAATCCCGTTTTTAAGCACATTTTATATAAACCTTTAAATGAGCCATTGAGCTCCTTCTGGAGATTAATATGAGATAAAACTTTCAAGTTAACGAAACTATGTTATTATTCAAAAATAATTTGACTAATCCAAATTGACATAGGCTATAAATATAAAATATGTATCAGATTTCCATGACTTTGTGTGAGAAAAGGAACATAAATCTGTTTAATAATTTTTTATTGATTTCATGCTGAAGTGATAATATTTTGAATATCTAGGTTAATATATATTATTTAAATTAATTTCATTGCATGCATGTGTGTGCGTGTGTGTTGTAGAAGCTAACATCTAGGTTTTCATTGCTTTTTCCTTATTTACAGATTGGCTCAACACTCAAGGAAGACAAATGTAATCTAATGGTCCCCACAGAGATCCCCATAATGGCTGAAGCTTGTGAGTCCAGTAAATCTCGATCTGGCCTCTGCTTCCTCAGAACTCTGGGGGTGTTTCTAGCTTTCTCAGCCTCGCTTTGGCACCCACTGGCTGAAACTCGAACTTCCTGCCACATCCCCATCCAGCTCATTGACCTGGTAGTGCATTCTCCAGCTCTATTGCTGGGTCACTGTCCCTGTCTTGGCAGGTGCCCTGGAGCCATTGGAATTTTCCTTGACACATGGGTCTTTCAGGGGATAAGGGGAGTTTAGGGAAACTATGCAGAAGAATTCTTGTGTGACCACTCTTCCCCGCCTAGTAACTTGGGGCATCAGCATCCAGCTGGCACGGACACATGCCAAGTCTTTCTGGCTCCATATGCCAATGTAGCTGAGTGATGTCAGGTGCTGTGCTGAAGTGGTTCAGAGAAAAGCTCCAGAAACTACACTTCTTGGACAGGTTTTAACTCTGCTCTGACTCTGGAATCTAAGGTACATGTGTTAACCTCTTTATGTGAAAATCTGGACAATAATAGCAACTCCTTCTATAGTGGTATTTTGAAGATTGCTCAGTGCATGTAAAGCATGTGGAACAGTGTCTGACATGTCTAAGTGCTAAGAAAATGCCAAAGATGACAATGACGTTGATATTGATAATCTTGACATTGCATTTCTACCACTGAAGGCTAACTCTCCTGGCCTATGTGCTTTAATTAGGAATGGTATCTTCTCTGTATTATGAGGGATCCTATGGTTTTTCTGAAAGTAGGAAAAGACAAAGGAATTCGACAGACTTTCTTTCTGCAGGCGGCAGTGAAAACACAATTTAAAGGAGGAAATTAAATAATTTAAAGACAGATGTTTGAGTTTTATCTTTGGTAAAATATCACTCACTTTTGACAAACATCATCTGATTTGATTTTTAAAATGATTCTACCAGATAAGACTAAATATTTTAATTTGATGTATTTACCTTTTATGATTCAGAAAGTAAAAGGTCTATTCATTTGTACATTCTTTAATGCACTCTAACTTTGATGCAGGGCCACTGTGGATCAGTGTCCTCAGTTCTGGATACATAGTTAAGAACCAAAGAGAAATGATGCTAGCTATCATCTCACAGGTACTGCAGACTAATGGAACAGACCACATTGAACAGTAATTATAGTAGTTAACATACGATTGCAAATTATTATACTTTGAGGGAAATATTCTTGGTGTTACTAGAAAGTACAGTAGTGGTTCCTACTTTACTTGGTAATGAGGACAAAGCTGAGCACCTAGGTGTGTATATTGTTTTAATTCACTTTCTGTGGTTATAACAAAGTACACAGACTGGGATAACTTATAAAGATTAAAAGGTTGTTTGGCTCATGATTGTGGAGACTGAGCAATTCAAGGGCATTGAGTGACAATGCCTATAAAGGGCTTTTATGCTGTGTTAATCTCATGACAGAAAAGAGGAAGGTAAGTGAGCATATATAGAGAGAATGTTTTTTTCTTTTTTAATTATTACAAAACCACTGTCATGAGAAGTAACCTTCCTCTCTTCTGCTAGGGTGGTCTTAAAGCATACACGGGGGTTTGCATTAAGATTAGGGCTTGCCTTCCAACACTGTTCCTTTGCAAATTAAGGTTTCAACCACAAACTTTGGGGAGACACATTTAGACTATGGCATGCAGTATTAGTTCAATGAGGAGAATTAGAGAGATGATTTCAGGCAGGGCAACTGCATGTGTTAAGACCTCAAGTCCTGAGAGGCTTGGTGCTTTTGAAGCAGTAGAAGACAACACAGTACCTTGGAGTATTGTGAACAGGTGGGGCACGTAGTGAGATACAGCTAGAGGAAGTGAGGTTAGATCATGCAGGGACTTGCAGTCTCTGGTAAGGAGTTTGAATTTATTCTAAGAACAATGAGAAGATCATGGAAGATTCTAAGCAGGGGAAATGTGAACCGATGTGTTTTATATCACCTCTCCAAACCTAGCTGTCCCATCTGTAATACAGGTATAAAATATTAATATCTTTGTAGGTGATCAAATTAGATAATGCCTGAGTAATCACTGTGAAAGTTATGAAATACTGTACAGATATAAGTTAATCTTTTGCTATGGCTACTGCTGGAAAATCTTTAGTGATTCACGGACATCATTGGCATAAGATCTTCCATCAGTTTGTTTTAATGCCTTCCATCTGCTAGCCCCATCTGACCAATGCAAACATTTACATCACACTCTTCCCCAATGTATTATCTACACTCTTTCCCATTGTACCACCTGTTTCTGCATCTGGCCCTTGCTCATGATAGACAGAGGTTCATTTGGAATGTTTTTGTTGTTTTTCCCCACCCATCTTAATCCAAATCTCATTTATATTTGTATTAGTTAAGACTCTTTTGGTTGCAAGAAACAGAAATCTCTCAAACTGGCTTGGATTGTAAAAGGAATTTGTGATTGATACAAGTGAAGAAGTCCATGAGAATGCTTAGTTCCCTCAGCCATGGATGGATCCAGATGCTCATTAAACCAAATTAAGAATTTGTGTTTTGGTGTCCATCCCTTAGTTTCTCTCCATGAATTCTCAAAATGTCATACACATTTTGAGTTCTAGATTGCATCCTACCAGCTTAGCTCCTCCTGTAGAGGAGTAATTTAGCAAAAAGTCTTATGTTTTCTTTTATTGACCTGAATTTGTTACATACCTTGAATAAACCTATGCAATTCTGATCTAATTGGCCAAATCCCATTGATTGAGCATATGGGTGGAGAAAGTGGGATGTGGAAGTCTACAAAATGTCAAAAAAAATTGGGAAATGGGTGCTGAACAGGCAAAAACAAATGAAAACAAAAGGGCCCCTCCTCAGATATCTACCACAATGCCACAGCTCGTGTCCCATGTCCTCCAGGACACCTGCCTTTGTCACTTTAGGCAATAATTATCTTTTTCCTTCCAGACTCTACTTTATACTCTCTGGAGCATATATTTTTGGCTCTTGATATTCTATTCTGCACTTTATTACAACCATAAAATTTTTATTGCTTGATTAGACCTTGGTGGCTATCTAGTCCTAGAGATGTGAAAGCCCAGAAGGAAAAATAATAAATTTTGCGTTATTTTGGAAATATTTCTTATGGGCTTTTTGGTTATTTCTGGAGGAAGGGAAAGGAACAAAAAATCTTTGAAAAGTAACCTAACATTCCTTTCGGAAAATGTCTATTACTGTTCTCAGCCATAAAAATGGCAGTCATGACAATTTTATAAGCAAACTAAATAATGCATAATGTTATTTTAAATTTCTAGAAAAAGTGTATCTTTTGATCAGGAAAGCATTCATGTATTTCTTACTGTAGGTATACATGTGTGTATATATTTTGGTGTGCATGTGCATGTGTATATATACAAATAGTAATTTTTTTTTTGCTTTTAAACTTTCCCCACCTTTTGATTTCACAAATGGGAAAAGAATAGCATCTGCTCTCACACTGATTAATTCTGAGTGTCCCAGCAGCATCTTCACCCTCTGGACATTTGTGTCCTCATCTACAAAATAGCACTGATGAGACCTATTCTATATGATGATTATAAAATACAAATGCAGTAGTGCATAAAAAGTTTCAATCTCAATTCCTGGCATATACAAATCAATTTATTTCTTTTTCTTATATTCACTAAACATTTTCTTGAAGGCTTACTGTTCAACTGGACATGACTTTAGGCACTGAAAAAAAATGCAGAGATAAATAATACAGAAACCTATGCCCTTATGAGGCTCTCTTGATTATGAGACATGGACCAGCAAATGTTACTTCTCAACTTTTAGTCACACTGTTTTGAACAACACATAGTCATTAGTACTTTGTAGGCCTAGAACCCAGCATTAGTACTTAATTGTACTGAATACGAGGCAAGATTTAGAATGACTGAATGTCCCTATTTTATACTAAGAATGAAAATCAGCATTGGTTTTGCATGTCTCCTAAGTAAGCTCGAGGGACTCAGAGCTATAGAGAGAAACTAGTTGTGTAGAAAGGGTTATACCAAGACCCAGACTATCCACGCTATAATCATGTCTCCTCTGCTTCCAGCTAACTGTGGGACCCTCTTCTCTTTTCTCTTTAGGTATCACCATTTTGAACCTCTATTTTCTTAATTTCAAATGAGAGATTTTTTTCTGGACATATGTAGGCTCAACATTCAGGTTTCTAATTTTAAAACTTTTCCCTTTCAATATTCATGAGTTTATTTTTACAGTCTTTTATTTAATTTTTATTGAGTTGCCTTCTCTATGTAGAACATTTAGGGTATCAAAGAGGATAAAATCATGATTCCAACCTTCTTACAGGGAAAATTTTTATTGAAGAGATGACTTGTATACCTATTTGCCTTCTTAATTAAAATGTACACTGGAAGAAAAAATTTAATGACAGTCTAATGTGAAGAATGCTATCGGGTAGGCATGAAGAAAGAGCTATTGACTCAAAGAAACTGGGGGTAGCTCCATTTGGAATGATGATGGGGAAAGATGAGATATCTCATTTTGTATATCTGTTGATATTGATAGATAAAATTGTGGCAGGTAAGAAACTGGGGAAGGAGAATCCAGTAAAATCCATGAAGGCCTATGTCATCTTACAGAATTAGCTAGTTGTTTATTTTGGTCAGATGATATTGTATTTTAAGAGAAGTTGCAGCCATCAAGTTAGAGTTATAAGTTAGAATCTGCTTGTAGAGAATCTAGAATATCAAACTTAGGAATCTAAATTCTATCTAGTAAGCAATGGTCAAGTACTGAAATACTTTTAGGTAGAGAAGTAACATAATTAATTTAGAAGAAGAATTATGATAGCGAAATTGTGGATGAATTAGAGAATGAATAGTCCAAGGGAAGTCCAATGAGGCAGTAATAAAGGTCACAAGTAGGGTTTGGAGGACTTGAAACAAGGAATTAAATTAGTATTATAATTAAAAAAACATTGATAACACTAAATAACCAATTGGATATATGGGCAGGTGTTGGAAGAATGGAAAAGAAGTTGTTATTCTAGCTTAGGCAATTAGAATCACTAAACACTTAGGGAAGAGAAGCAAACTTGGCAAGAAAAACAAAGGTCCTAATTTAGAACTAATGAGCTGTCTCAGTGTGATATCTAGCTGGAAAAATAGGGATATGTTTGGACATAGTGATCTAGGGCTTGGAATCAGCTCTAGAATACATTAAGCTACCCTTATATTTCTAGTGAAAGTGAAATGAGTCAATATTCCCAAAATATGAAATTGACTTCCTGACTAGTATAGATTGCAACATACGAAAGGTATTCAATCAGATTTTGCCAAATGGGTGATACTGTATAATGCATGACCATGTGTTTACAGGGCAGGAACACTAGGTGAAGGCCAGGCTATTGTTTCTCCTCACACTGGGCCCAGCTTACCCTCAAGTCAGTGTAAGGAGGCACTTGAGCCTCAGTTTACTCATTTGCTAGGGTGAGATTCTGCCTTAGAGGTCCTTCCTCACTCTCTAAAGAAAAGGCCCTCCATCAGTTACCAGAATGAGCAGATGAAAGCCTATTTCCTGTTTGTTTGGCTGGCTTGCTAAGTTGTTTGTTTCGGAGAGGAATGAAACAGAACTGAGGCCTCTGTCTTTTATCCCAAACAACTCAGAGTATCACAAGTTTTGATTATATTAACATTACAGTAGTCAAGATTCCTAAACTGAGAACCTGTTTTTTTGGGGGGAATTTGGGGAAGGAGGCGATATAACTAAAATCAAGGAAGCATCTCTAAATTAAGCTTCCAGGCAGGTCCCAATTCTCCTCTTGCTTGTCACTTTCTTTTTCCATGTCCTTTTTTACCATGTCATTTATACCATGCCCTTTGCAGGACTGACCTTTGACCACTGGGACACATCTACCTATGTGATCTAATTATTGTTGCTTTAGAGAGGTGGAAAATCGAAGGTAGCCAACTTTCCACATCTCTTGAGCAGAAATAGAAATGGTAGGTTCCCCCTGCTCCCAGACACTTGATGTGGCTTCAAGGACCCTGTACTGACCTTACATCCAAGAGGGATTGTTTGGTGTTATCTGGAGAAACAAGCCCAAATGGATTGCCACAACTGGGGTTTCTGGATAAGTCTGGAACCCCACAGTCCATACTTGTTGTAAAGGGGATGTGCTGGGAGAAGATCAAAACACAACATCATGGAAAGACTGTGTGGGGAAGTTGAGGGAGATATTGAGGAATGGAATGGAATCCTGAGTCCTAGTCCTGAGTCCTGCCTATATAACTAAATAAGGAAAAGTTCAGTTTTATCTACAGAGCTTGGACTATGTCATCGATGCTTATTTTATCATGTCTGCCTTCTATTACCTTCCTCAAAGCCTGTGTCATCTCCTGGTGGCAAGATGACTCTGAGCCTGGTATTCTCCCACCTTGGAACTAGACAGAGGAGGCAGCTGCCTTCTTGCAGAAGTACTGCATGCCACAGATTCCAACCTGCTTATGACCCCATGCCTGACTCAATTGCTTTGGACAGAAGCACGGGTATGCTTATTACTTCTAGCCAGTAGAGTATCACCTCTGGATGTAGGTGAAATCCACCCCAGATTGGCTGAAATTTGGTGGGTAAAAATTTCCAAAAGTGAAAACAAGAAAAGGACAAAGGGAAGGTAATTAAGAAACACCTATTCTGTTTAGTTGATCTAATTAACATTCTTCATTATTTTACTGGGATTTTAAGCATAGGCAGAAATTAGTTTTCTATCTTCCTTCCAGTTTAAGATGGAAGCAGATAAGAATAGCTACAGAAGTCAAGTCAAAATGCATAGCTGAGACTCAGTTTTTAAACACTAGAAAAACAACATACCAATGTCACCTAAAGTTGCTGGTTATTTGAAATGCTAGAGACAGAGTTTACTTTGACTTTTTATTGGCTACTCAAAACTCTATGGCCATTTCTGGCCTGAATCCAAGATCATATTCCATTGTTCCAGATTTATGTTAGCTTCTAGGAAAGAATCATTGGTCTGGATATATCATTTTTCAACCAACCCCAAATAGCAATATTTGACATCACTTTGTTTCTTGGCTTTATTTCAAACTGTTAGCCTTCCATCAACACATTTTGTCTATGGAAGCAAAACCACAGTTTTTATCCTCTAAATTTTCATGAAGATTTTCATTTTGGGGGATGTTATATTAAAAATTACTAGATGTGCAAATACAGATGCAAGCTGATTCTGTGGCCTTATAATCAGACTTTCTATTGTGACAATTCTTTACTTATGCAAAGAGAAAGAGGTAATATCTTGAAGTGAATTCATTGTGACCATCAGAATAGAAGCTCCTAGGAGCAGCAACTGAAAAATTCAACTCAGTGGAGAAAATGATGGTATCTGCAGCTTGGGGAATCACTTCTTTAAATCTGCTATCTTAGTTTGGGTATACATGTTTTAATATAGACTTGATTTATAAGAAAATCTCCAAATATCTGTGAAATTAAGTATGAACCAAAGTACCTCCCATCAAATGATCAAAGTCAGGATCATCAGTGATATGACATATTGAAAAAAATACTATCTCAAACATAGTGAAAAAATACCTTAGTTGAAATTAAGATAACTTATTTCATGGGTTAGCCCTAAGCATCCATGTGACCTTGGGTAATGTTGTTGCAGATCCTCAAAGTCTTCGATTTCAAAATACAGGACTTGGAGAGCTCCAATCCTACCAATCTACTCCATTTCTGATTCTGTTCCCAATAAGCTAAGAAAAATGGAGATAGAAAGGAATGAGACAAACAAATCAGTACAGAATCTATTCCACATTCACCAGTATAATAAAATGTACAAAAAAAGTCACAACTAAAGGAGAAAAAAATCCATTCCACTTTATTTTGACTCAGTTGTCTAATTTTACTTAGGAACTTCTAATTACTTGTACTTAGACCTAACTAGCTAAATTATATGGATGTTCAAATTCTGTTTCAGAGGATCTCAAGGCTTTTATTCTGCATCAGCACAGCTGTGGGGCAGCATGCACTAACCCTGTTTTACTCTAGAAGTGCATCTTTGATGACTAGACCACCCTAGAAGGATACATCAGAATTTCAGGGAATAGTAACTATAATGGACACAGAAATGTACCCCCCAGGACCAATGACCTAGTTTATAGAGTCCAGTGCAAAACAAAAACACAGACTTCTACCTTGTAATTACTATGAATTTCAGGATAGCAATAGTAGGGTATTGAAGCCAACATGAGCTCCTCTAAGCACAGGGCCCTGTGTGATGGCAGAGAACACAAAGCAGGCCCTCATGCCACCCAGATCCAATCGAAGGAGCTGCTTTTGCCTCAGCTTCAAAGAGTGCTGTGGCAACCAGCCTTTAGCTGCTGGGCCTAACCAAATAGTGTTAGCTAAGTAGAGTCCTCTTGCTTAGGGTCTCACAACTTTCAGGGTGGGCCACATCCAACTGATCAGAAAAGATAAAAAGAAGGCCAGTCATTGTACCCTCACGTGTGACAACTTTGATGACTGCTTCAGCTCCAGGCTTTCTCATGGATCCACTGAGGCTCACAGCTCTTCCCTGGGTCATCCTATGAACAAAACTCTGTCTCAGAAAATGCATCTGAAGACCCCAAGTATAACACAGCTCTTCAGATCATTACTACTATTTTGAACTCTAAGAACTTGGAAAACCATGCATTTTTATTAGTGCATATTAATTACACAGAAAAATGGGTTCCATTGTGGCATATTCACACAACAATGCATTTTTCAATTAAAGATATTTGTGCAGCACAAAATGTATGATGAGAAAAGAACGAAATCATCCAAATGTTCACACCCAGGAAGCAAACAAATCTTAGATTTCACTCTATACAAGCAGGAGAGTCAAGGTCTTCATGGAGAGCGAACTACAGATGGAGTGAGTAGAAATGGAGTTAGTGTGTGTGGTAAACAATGTCACGTGAGGATTCAAAGTCATGTCAGACACATTGTGACAAATCCCCAACATCCCTCCCTGTCTCCTCTCTTGTCCTGTGTCTACCTTTAAACTTCAGTTTTGTTATCCCCATTCTCCCATTGCAAATATCACAGGACATTCACCCATAATTGAGGCACCAGAGAGAAATTCATCAAAGCAGAAGACCCCAAGGGACTAGACTCCCTGGTCAATGCTGATTTAGGGGAAGCTGTTCTCTGATATGATGATAAGATACAACATGAACAGCTCACGTGTGTTATCTGTAATAACAACTGATATTTTAAGGCCAAGACTCGGGAGGAAGAAAGGCTTGCTTAAAATGGTCATCCCTGTCATTGGCAAGCTCAGAAAACTTAATTGCCAGCAAAACCATAATAGAAGCAGACATATATCTCAGAGTTCTCCTCCTCATGGAAATTTTCTCTGCTGAGCTGAATCATAAAACATACAGGAACTATATTAAATCAGATATTTTGCTGGAGAGATTGATGCTACCTCAACATACGAGATTTCTTTGAAAGCCTTAGAAGTACAAGGAGTTTTGGGAATCTTGGCTTCTGAATTCTCTTCCAAAGCTTGAGGGTATGTTTGAAATGGCCTTGTGGGTAATGACTCAGAGAGTTTTGGAGACCCTTCCTGACAGTTTGTGATCTGATGACCACCCAACACATTTCAAATATCAAAACTGAATTAGAAAACAGATGGATCCAGTTAAAGGGAATCTGTGTTCATCTGGAACAAGGACACCACATTTAAATAAAACAAACAAATATTTTCTTCTCCCCAGAAGATGTCTTGGGAGAATTCTCTGCCAGATTATATTTAAATATGAAAATGCTGTTTTTGGAAACCCAAACTAGAAGTATCCTCAATGGATGAACAGGGGTAGTATGAGGATCATCCCCAGTGAACTGCACAGATCCTGAATGAATCCTTGGAAAGCCTAAGATCACCAGAATTTCAAACCACAGTGAATCATAAGTGGGCAATGTACTGGGCTGGTTGAGGTAGTGCGTTGTGGAGCTGCCTGGAAGTAGGTATGAATCCTGGCTCTGTCACCGCCTTCCCCACGTCAAGAATGAGCAAGTCCCTTAACCTCCTCACACCACAACTCCTTCATGTCTAGGGGGTGCTGCAGATGACCACCCCAAGTGTAACTGTAAGGGTCGTTTGAGATGGTACGCATAGGCACCATGCTGGCAGTCCACAATAGACGGCAGCTGCTACCCTTCGTGGTGTCATCTCCCAGACTCTGTCACACATGGGGAAAATGGAGGACAAGGTAGAAACAGCAAGCCTAAAAAAGATGACATTTGATGCTTCAAAAGCTTTGTGAATATGCAATTCGATCCAGTAGGAAATTAGGTGCATGAACCTAGATGGCTAAAAGGCAGGAGAAGGCTTCCCCCCAAAGAAAGACATAGGTCAGAAAATAATTTACACAAGGGACGGAACTGCACAAATGCTAGCAAGGGCGTGAACCTGAAGTTCAACTGTGAAGAGAGAAAGCCAACTATACAGATGTCAGAAGCAAGAATAGCAGCAGCTTGGACCTCAGTGAGAGCTTACTGTGTCTCAGGGGTCATGTGACATGCTTGCTGAGGATGTCTTGTTTTATTTTCAGGGGGCCCCTGTGAACCTGATGCTGTTATCGTTATTATTACTCCTTATTTACAGATGAGAAAACCAAGGCAGAGGAAGGACCAGCAACATGCTCCAAGTCTCACAGCTAGAAAATGATGGGGCCAAGTAGCTAATTGGAGCTGACTCCAGAGCAACCATTACCAGCCCTTACCAATGACATTCTACCACAGCCCCTGGCCTTGGATGGAATTTACTATTATCAAGAACTTGACTTTGTGCTGGGCAAGGTTACGCATGCCTGTAATCCCAGTGCCTGGGAGGCTGAGGCAAGAGGATCATGAGTTCAAAGCCAGCCTCAGCAACAGTGAGATACTCAGCAACTCACTGAGACCCTGTCTCTAAAAGAAATACAAAATAGGGCTGGGGATGTGGCTCAATGGTCAAGTGCCCCTGAGTTCAATCCCCAGTACCAAAAAGAAAGGAAGGAATGAAGGAAAAAAGAAAGGAAGGAAGGAAGGAAGGAACACAACTTGACTTTGAATCCTGGTGCTACATATTGTGTGCATCTAGCAAATTAGACTATTTCTATGAATGGTTATTTCTTTATTAGATTGAGAAAATATTTTCTTCCTTGTGCCATTTTTATTAATAGTAGCTATTATTATTAGTTTCTTATTAATGTAAAATTGTTTTCATGTTTCTTTATTGGTTTTCTTGTCTTTTAAAGAAAAGAGTAATTATAACATTTTTCAAACAGAAGGGAATCTTCTGGCCCAGTACCCACTAGCTGCTTCTCTACCTCTAAAAATTTCACATGTATATACACTCCTGGTGTTATTATTTAATTTTTGCTTTCCTTTAAATTGAATACCTTAAAACAATTTAATTACCTGCTTTGGTTTTATCCCAAGCAACAATATCAGTGAAATCTCAGAGCAGATTAGATGCATTGTTTTTATTCTAATTCATATTAAAATAAATGAATTGACAACTTAAAACTTTTAGATTTGTCTCCATTACTATTGGATTAAGTGTTAAAAATGAAATAGGCCATTTATTCAACACTTAAAACAGTATGCTGATCCTCAGAGGTGGTATGAGGTTTTGGCCCCACACATAACTTTGGATTAAGATCAGAACTCACTTGACTTGATCAGAACTCATCACCCAATTATATAAGCCATATCACTGTAAGCCAAAGGAGCAGGTCCATGCATGGAGTCTATTCAGAGTAAGTGCATTGTCTTATCAGTTCATGGAGAGGAGCAGCTGAGTCTCCAGTGTTGTAGAACGTGGCTATGTACCCTCTCTGCTGGTCTCAGTTTCCTTCCTATTAAAAGCTCATGATAGGTCTTGAATAGTTGACAGTTTACAATTTGGAAAAGTTCAGGTTACCTATGCATTGGCACTGCCTGGATAATGTTCCTGTCCTCATAGAGGAAGATTTGCAGCATTCTTATTGAGATATTATTGAATAGGAGTTCTTTTATGTTCATTGTTTACTGCAAGAAAGACACTGATTCCTGATGCAGAAGTAGTTGATAAACACTGTTGCTAGAAGACATATCAGGATTATGCTCATTCTATGGAATGTCCAAATGTAATGCTATTTTTCAGATTCAGATTGACCTTGGCAGTTCCATTTCTCTTTCGCACTCTGGATGTTGTCTTTTAAAAGTTTGCCAGAGGAGTACCAAGTGCAGAGAAAGAACTCAGGGTTTAGAACAGGAAAACCAGCTCTGAGCCTTACTAACCACATAACCTTGAGCAATGTGCTTATTTTATCAAAACGTCATGTTCTTTCTTTGGAAAATGTAGATAATAGAAATGCTTGTACAATGAAACCACACAGATGTTGTAAAGATAAAATAAAACTATGTATAGAAAATCATCTATCAAAGGCATAATACCCCACAAATCTTACCAGTGGTGTCATACTGATGTTCAATTATAAAATTGGCATGCAATTTAACATGTACACGTGTATGTGTGTGCGTGCACTGGAGATCTAACCCAGGACCTCATGCATGCTAAGCAAGTACTCTACCACTGAAGTATATCCCCACATTCTCAGAACTTTTTATTTTATTTTGAAGAAGGACCTCACTAATTTTCCAAGGTTGGCCTTGAACTTGTGACTGTCCTAACTCAGCCTCCAGAATATCTGGGATCTGAGTTGTGCACTACAAGGCCCAACTTAACAACACTTTTCAAGCATGATAAATACTAGATTAAAAAAAAAGGTATATGGACTTTTTGTCTTAGTTTTCTTCTAGAAACTATGGTATTGATTCTTCCCAATTTTCAGGGAGAGGAGATTTACTGAGATTATCCTGAGTGAGAGACCAAGAAGATTTCCTGGTGGATTATTTTATTACTTATTTCAGAATAATAGCATTGCCAAATTCATGAAGTTGCATATTAGGCTACTGGGATAGAATTATTCTAAAAAGATATTGAAAATAATTTAAAATTTTGTCAAGTAATTCAAGTGCATGTTAAAAAAATTGCAAGTAAAATGTAGGAGGAAGTTTGTTTATGTCTTTCTATTCAAAAGTCCTCACCCAAGATTCCTACTTTCAGTTCTTAAAAGCATTTTTTCTGGTATTCATCTCCAAAGCTAAAGATGACATGTTTATACTTCTCATTCTTTATATAGTAATAAAGAAAATATTATGTACTGACACTATATCATGGTGGTTGAGTGTTTAGTTCACTTATAGCCAACTTCTGTTCTCTCCATTTTATATAATTGTGGTGGATTAAAGAAACCTGCAACTCTATAACATGCCTGCCCTTGAATACAGGCCAGCCAGGGATGCTTTAACAGGAGTGTGGCAGAAATGATGCAATGTCAGCTCTGGGTCTTGTCTTCAGGAGGACTGGTAGCTTGGCCCTGGGGGATCTTGCAGTCTAAAGCCAATATGTATGAAGTCCAGCCCCTCTGCTGACAAAACCATGTGAGAAGACCTTGAGATTGCATGCAGGCAGCTTCTTTCTAGCCTTTTCACCAGCCCCGTCAAGGCACTGGTCACAGGAGAAAAACAATACCAAGAAATACCATGTCAGAAGAGCAAGGCAGCCCATTCCTGCCTGAATGTCTAAACCACTAAATCATGAGCTATTGTTTAAAACAACAAAAACATTTGTTGTTTTAATGTACTACATTTTGCAAAGTTTATAACAATAGAAACTGAAATAGAACTTGGTACTTATTTTAACAAAAATCTGTTTCACGTAGGTCGGTCCAGCAAGCAAAAGATACTCAGAGTAAGAAATGCCCTAGGATGAAGATCAACTTCATGGTAGTACAATACACAGTTTCTGGGCAACAAAGTCAGATGTGGCCAGAAGGCCCTTTGTTAACATCTCAGAAAGATTTTGTTTCTACAATTTTTTATTGGTTCATTATAGTTGTACACATTCATGGGATTTTTTTGTTGCATATTTGTACATGCATACAATATAACAGTATAATTTAGACAATATCACTTCCCAGCTTCCCCCTCCACCTTCCACTTCCACCACCTTGGTCCCTTTGCTCTAATCATCTCCCTTTGATTTTTAGGACATCCACCTCCACCTTCATTTTCCTTTTTCCTCTCTAGGTTCTGCATATGAGGGAAAACACAGGACCTTTAACATTTCCTGAAAGGTTTAAAGGCTTGTCTTTGGGATTATCTGATAGGCAAGGGAAGTTGGAAGAATTTTACAGGTGTTGACTTGCAGCAACCTCCTAGACAAGCCCAGATAAAGAGAGTCTGTCAGAAAAATATATGAGTGGAAATATTGTCTATGCAGTGAACTTCAAAGAGATCTAAATGAAATCCACGAAGTTTTAAAAATAAGTTGATTAGTATATATAGCACCAAATTTAAGTGAAAAAGGAATAGAAAAGTTCAGAATACAGAGAGCCCTCAGGACCTCCAAATTCTCAGCATAAATCTGGCTGAAACATAGGTGATAGTCCATTTCTTATGAGAAAGGAAAGGTGATTCATGGTAGAACCCAAAACGCAGAGGGCAGAAATAAGAGCCACAGAGAATTTTCCTAAGAAGGACTAGGATGAAAAGACTATCAGGAGACACATGGCTAGAATTCAAAATTTCTCCAGATTAGTAACTATAACATGCCTCTTAATCTCTCTTAAACAGGAGGATTTATGATTGTTCCCCTTATTTCTACTCAAGCATTGCATATTGGGTGTGCAGAGGCCATATAACCATGGAATCTTCAGTCCCAAGTCTTTAGATTAAGAGGAGCTATACTGTAGGTATCGCATCTGGAGAGACTTTTTGCCACTCCTTGTTAAAGTTTTATATGACACAATCTTGGCCTTTTTTAGCTAAGGCTGTGATGGGACGGCATGCTACTTGGGAAGTCCTGTGAGACAGCAAGTGTATTTTGGATTTGAGGAAGTGCAAATGATTTGTGGTCGGAGAGTGGACTGTGGATAAATAAAGAGGATGTAGATTCCATAATACTCTTCCCTTTGAGACATGGAATCTATTTCCCTCCACCTGAACCAGAATTGGCTCATGACTTTTCTGACCAATTACCATGTCAGAAATACCATGTCAGAAGAGCAATGAACAAATGATAGTCTACCAGCCTGGGATTAGCATTTAAGAAGACTGCAACCTTCTGCCTTACATTTTTGGAACTCTGAATTTACTATTAGGCAGACGTTGGAGAGAGACCCTGAGAACACGTGGAGAAAGAGCAGAGTCCTGGTAAATGCAGCTTCAAACCAACCTGGGAAAGGTAGCAGGTATGAGACTGAAGCAGATTGTGATCTTTATTCTGCTGATATTTTAAATTAAAGGTGACATATTCACACCATTTACTATGCTGACTTCCACACATGTTCACTGCGTCACCTCAGCTCTACCAGACATGGTGAGCCCCAATTCAGGACCTTTTTTGTTTTCATTTCTCCAAGGAATAAAGTCTAATCTCCTACTAGAGCAGGAGAAAAGTAAGTAATGGATTCTTCAAGGGGTGAGAAAGGGAAGATGGGGTGGGGGGTCAAATCCACAATTTTTCAGGACTCATTTAAATTTTCCATAGTTGCTAGTACTGCCATTTTTGAACATCTGATATTTGATAAATTTATCTGACATGCTTCTCATTATTATTTCCCTCCCAAGTACTTAGGTTTCAACTCCCTCTGCTGGCTTTCCATTCTCCAAAATTTCGTTGAAATCTATCGTCAACTATCGTTTGCTTTCCTTTTTGGGTATATGAAAGTTTATATTTATTTACTTATATTTCTTTAATTCACAGAAAGGAGCATATTTAAATGCACACATCTGCTACCATGTTTAATTGGTGGACACCAACATTTAAAAATATTTAACCTTGTGGCAGGCCCTTTGCATACATCACTTTATTTAATTTTGATAGTTATGTTGCATTAAGATAATGTCTATTCCATTTTATACTTGAGGAGAATGAAATACAGAGGAGTTAAGTAACTTTTATAAGATTATCAATTAAGTGGTTGTTCTAGGATTGCAATCTAGGTGTCTTGCACCCCACTCACCTTCCCATCACTCTAGCATTTTACCTGATGTTTCACCTGGAATTTGCTCTGACTACTTGTATGATCTTCCAGATTAATGGGTCATCATGATTAAGTTCTGACATCTGCAAATCTTAGTTTGAATCATGGTTTTTCCATTTCCTTTGTGTATAATTTTGGATGTCATTGATTTTTTAAAGTTCCCTTCCTTAACTAGAAAAAATAGCAACAGTAAGTTCAGCTTTATAATATTATTTTGAGACATAAACAATGAATGTATGGTGTTTCTACAGGAAAATATCCATACTAAAAATTCAACAAATTGTGGCCATCTTATACTGTTGTCTTTATCTTTATGAGAAAGATGTTAACTATAGTATAGGGCAAAGGTTTTGGAACTGGACAGTCTAGGTTCTGATCCTGCTATTTTATAGTAATGAGACTCTGGACAAGTTACCTCTTTATTCATCAGTAATCTCATCTGAAACAGTGAGACCAATTTAATTATCTTATAAGGTTGTGGTGGTTAGGACTACATGTGATAGTCCATATAAATTATCAAGCCTCTGGGCTATGTTGAATGAATCTTAGCAATTCTTATTAATAACATCTCTTAGGTCCTTTCCAACTCAATGATTCTCAAATGATGTATCTCTATAATGACATTTATTTGATCAAAATAGAGTATTGAATGTGATGGCAGAGTTGCTGTTTATTCATCTCCTTGACAGCTCATTCATCATCTTCATGGGCTGTCTGGGTGGCTGGGTTTTGAGACTTCAGCTCCCAGGTCTGTTGTCCTCTCTCTCCGAGAGGCTCCTGCATACAGAAGAACATGAGCTGGTTGCCTTTCCAGTGTCTTTTCTATGAGGCTGGGATATAGAGATTCCTCCCAGAGACATCTTTGCATGTTAATGGTACCATGGGTTTTATAAACCATGTTCTGTTTGAAATGGAATGAAATCCTAATCACTGCCTAAATTCAGTAGAACTTTATTCAAAGAACACTTTAAACCATAATAAGAATGCTACCATTTAAAGGTGGTTGAAACTCAAATACTTTGGAAACAGAAAATGACCCAATTGACCTAAAACAGAGATATGCAGGAAAGCTTCACTGGGTACAACGGATGTGTCACAGAAAAATCAGTGTGCCTCTTCCTACAGAAAAGAGTGATAGTGTGGCTGACTGTGATTATGTGGATGATACTCAGTGGATGGTGAGTATACACTGGTGTAATTAAGAAAACACAAATTTGTTACCAGTTCCAAAGTCAAGTATATTTCTATTCTCTGGGTGCATGATTTGAGTGATAAGGAGTCCTACTCCTCAAAGAAGCCAGAAGTGAGAAAATGGCCCCCCAAACAAATAATACTTATAATCACAAAGTACACACACACAAAAATTCTTCCATTGAGAGATCCTCAGTTTAGGGTACCTTTTAAGTTTAAGCATTACAGTGATATTTATTCAGGTTAGGGTACCTTTTAAGTTTAAGCATTACAGTGATATTTATTCATCAACAAATCAACATTTGCTTCAAGCCTACTAGTTTCCAGATTCAAGGTTAAGTGTTGACAAAACAGAAGTTAAAAAAAACCCCTGTGCATTAAATAAGTAATTTCAATAAAATATGGTTGTCAAATATCTAAGTGTTGGGACTATTTGGAATGACACTTATCATTAGATGTCATAGATCAGGGAAAGTCATATGGAAAAGATTACAAAATTAAAACTATGCATGGGACTTACTCAAAGTAAAGGAGCAGGAGCAGGGAATTGGGGAGAAACTGAAGTATAAGAACTCAGAATATTTGAAAACAGAATAGAATTTATTTTTCCTGCAATGAAAAGTTTGGGAAAGAAAGCAGCAGATGGGTCCAGAGGGAGAGGTAAAGACTAGGCTGTAGAGAATCTTATAAGTCAGATTAAAGAGTTAGGGTCTTTGCCTAACATCACTGAGATCCTTTTAGGGGTTAGTTCTTTGGTTTAAATATGGTTTGCCCCCTCCAAAACTCCTGTTGAAATTTAATTGTCAATGTAGTGGTATGGAAAGGCGGTAGGAGCTTTAAAAAGTACTTGGGTCATGAAGGAGGAACTGCTCTCACAGGCAGGGATAATTCTCTCAGAGCGAGTTAATTGCCAGAAGTGCATGTTGCTACAAAGTGATGTCATTCCTTTGCTTAATTCCTCTTGCATGTGCTCATTTCTCCTTCCTCCTTTCCATCATGTTTTGACACAGCACGGAGCCCTCACCGGTGACCATGCAGATGCTGCAACCATGCTTTTGCTCTTCTAAGCTTCCAGAACCCTCTGCCAACAAAACTTCTTTTCTTTGTAAATTGCCCACTGTTTTAGCCAGGTTTTTCATTGTTATGACCAAAAGACCCGACAAGAACAACATAGGAGCAAAAGTTTATTTTGGCTCACGGTTTTATATGTCTCAGTCTGTAGGTGGTTGATTCCATAACTCAGGGTCCAAGGTGAGGGAAAACATGGGGCGTGGCAGAGGAAAACATCTCAAAAAGTGGCCACAAGGAAGCAGATAGCTTTTCTTGCCAGGGACAAAATATAAACCCTAAAGATATGCCCCTAGTGACCTCCCTCCTTC
Organism: Geosciurus inauris; assembly: GCA_004024805.1. Lineage (NCBI taxonomy): Eukaryota > Metazoa > Chordata > Mammalia > Rodentia > Sciuridae > Geosciurus > Geosciurus inauris. The sequence goes on from PVHX01004168.1 coordinate 36,769, forward strand.
AGCAACACCCTATCTGCCTGCAGTTACAACCAAGTTAATCCATATTGGTGGATTAATCCACTGATTAGGTTATAACTTTCATAATCTTATCATCATTTCACCTGTGAACCTTCTCGAATTATTTCACACAGGAGCTTTTGGGAATACCTCATATCTAAATCATAACATCTACTCTCAGGTATTTTATTATAGCAACATAGTTCTGATGGCAATGATAGAGATTTTAGTATTGTTAAATACAGAATACTCAAGATATACAACAACATATGTCTTTCTTCCAAAAATTTTTTAAAAAGCAAAATGGCCTACTAAGGGATAAAATGCAAAATTTATAAGAACAAATCTATGTTAAGAGGTCTGAGATGAATATTGAATTTAATATGTAACTAAGATTTAGGTATCCTAGATGTAAAAGATAATGTGAAAGTCATAAACCTTGATAATATGAAAACAATAATATGGCTTTAAAAAGTTATAAGTGGGAAAGGAAGAGGTGGAGAAATTGAAAACAAGCAGTTTCATAGTAAATATTAAATGGAAATATTCTGTAATCCAACCAGGTAATTAAAAGAACTAAGGAGTCCAATGCTATAATGATTTCTTCACAATCAGTTTTTAATTGTAGAAGAATATTTTAATAAGAGTATTATTTCTTTGTGTAAGACAGTTTTTGATAAATAACCATTTTGTTTATAAAAATTCAGATGTTGGAAAATTCAACAATTAATAAATAGCATCTATCAGAATGATTCTCTTCTTTTGAAATTATTTCACTTTGCTTCTCTCTACCCTTCCTATGGTGTATAAATTGACAGCTGAGATTGTGGTGTGCAGCAGTAGTAAGTGCTTGCTTAGTACAGGGATGTTCCTGAGCATTGCTTAGGTGACATTTCATTTAATACCACAAGTCTAAGAGGCCACTGCCATGTGACCATCCCCATTGCAGAAATGGTGGAGTGGAGACCCAGTGGGATCCTGAGAATTACCCCAGGCAACATAGGTACTAATTGGGAAGGCCATCGTTCTAACATGGTAGGTTCCAATCACTCACATTGAAGTGTCTAAATAGTGAGATGTTAGGGTGATTGTTAGGGTGATTGTTTCTTTCACTTTTAGACTTTTACATTAAATATAATATAATATAATATAATATAATATAATATAATATAATATATATTCATACCCACATATATGCATAGTACAAAAAAAAAAGGAAATGTGTGTGTGGGGAGGAGATTTCAGAGGAGAAATTAGAGTAGGGGAAATGAGCAAGGGAGGAAGAGAGAGAGACTGAGCTGAGAAATATAGAAGGGAGGTAGCAAAGAGTGACTGGCTAGAAATAGTGAAGGGCATTTAAAAGATTAGGATTTAAAAATACTTAATGTAAATATACTAATTCTATGTTATTGAAATTTGAAGTCCCTAAAGGAATAACAACAATCTACTAGGAGAGCCTGACTGAGGAATGAAAGAGAAGGACATGTGTCTATATTTGGGTTTACCCTGGACCTGAAATAACAAGCCAGAAAACACAGTAAAGATTTAAATTTCAACAGAAGATAGAAATTGAAGCCAACAGTGATTGGGAGATTCATGAAATCTCAGGAATTGCTGTAAGTATTTTAAGGATTTCCTGCAGGATGTGGAATGGAAGATTGGGTTATTCAAATAACTTCGCAGCAACCTGGCATCTAAGACACAGGCATGTGCCCATCCTCATATCAATGCTTCTAGCATTTGATTACTCTCAGCCTGATGTAGATGAAAGCCAGCAAGTCTCAGAGAAGGGTAAAGCTTGCAGTGTACCATCCAGCCTAGAGGCAGACAGAATTTACACCCAAGCATCCCTCCCTCCAAAAGGTATAATCTTTCACTGACACTTTTTCTATGGGGTAGTGGAATAGACTTCATCTCAGCTCAAGGGAAATGGGTAACAACAAAAACAATATAGACTAAGTCTCACTCTATCAGCACCCAATTGAACCTCACCAATTTTGGAAAACTGTCAGACCAATGCATTAATTCACTGAGTCAGTGTGAAGCCTCTAAGTCAATCACTTGCCAATTTAAAATTTAGCTCTGATTCAAATTGCCCAAGAGGCCTCAATGAGAAAGGTCTATTAGAATGCAGGAAAGAAAAAGGCTAACTAGTTTTACGTCAAAATATTACTTGCTGCATATTATTGTTTATTAAGGTCTTCAAGAATAGTCTTTATTTTGGGGTTCATGGATTTCAAGTAGTCCACAGATCCATAACAGACATCAAAATGGTGGAAAGCCCACAAAAATGTAAACTTCAGAGAAATTTAATATCTATGAAACTAACTGAAGAAAAATTAATACTATGTGAATTTAGTGACTTAATTGTGCCTGCATTAGTTAATTAGGTCATTAACATAAGAATGTGGTTTTCATATTATCTCTCTGTATATTAATAATAAAACTATTCATAATATGGCAACTCTAACATTTAGAAATGCTAATTAATTTCAGAAATGGAACCTTTCAATTGCTAAAGTACTTTTTAATTGTCTCCAGAGAGGGCATAGCACCCTATATGCTGGACCATCTTTCTTGAAAATTAGACCTTTTTTTCACACACTTTTGTTTTCACTTTTCACATTCATTTAAAATCCAATAAAATACCTTTTCAAACACCTGTCATAAAATAATCTACATGACTGTTTCCTTTCTTTCTACAAGGTGTTCGGAGAATTCTTTATACTTCCATCAGGATATAACGCTCACTGAAAAATAATTTATTCATGGAGCACATTTGTTAGAACTGAGATGTCATTTCTTATATACACAGACCCAAAAGTTCAGTGGTGTAAGTGTATAGAAAACTATTCTCTTTTATGTAACAGTTTATCTGGTTTTTCTTCTGCCTTCTGTTCTCCTGGGTGATTGGCACATGATCAGAAGCCTGGTGGAACAGCCTTTCTCAACCTAGGTGCTTTCAAGGTGCAATTGCCTTTTTAAGACAGAGGATACTGACAGTTATGCCTTTAGTGCTTTTGTGGTTGGAGTAGGTGTTGAGGATTCAAAAGACTCATTAAACAACATCTCTCTTTCCTATTCAAGTTATGAACCAATTCAAAATAAAACAAAAAATGAAATAAGTAAGGGAGAGGGGAACCAAAATATCATACTGCACAAATTACTGATAAAAGTGATACTGGAGATAGTGACTCATGTCTATGGAAAAATGGGGTTCCTTATACTGAGCCTCAAATTATACAGAATTCCCTGCTCAGTTGGCAAAAGGGAAATTTAAGAAGTGGATAAGAACAGTTCTCTCCCTACCATGAAGAAGTCTAGAAGACTTCAATGTTTATGGTTGGCTAACAAAGATGAAAAGGATTAGATTTGTATAAGTTGAATCCTTCATTCTCAGGGCACGATGGCACTTCATTTTTATTTGTACATAAAGATGCCAAACTCTGCAGATCTAGGTCGATGACAATGAGATGTTTAAGGCTTTGACACTATTGATTAGTCTGAGGTCAGCTGCTTCTAAGGAGTTTTGAATTTAGATCCAAGGATTTTTAGAAATTTTTATTTTATTTTTTCATAAAATTGGTTACGCATCTAGATTTTAAATTAAATAGTAAAAAAGTTTCATATGATTTTAGCCATATATATGTGTGTGTGTATATATATATATATAAAGTTTATAACATAGTCATTAAAAAATACAATCTATGGCTGGGATTGTAGCTCAGTGGTAGAGCACTTACATCCCATGCATGAGGCACTGGGTTCGATCCTTAGCACCACATAAAAATAAATAAATAAAGTAAAGATATTGTGTCCATCTACAACTAAAACAAAATGTTTTAAAAAATACAATCTAATTCCTTTCCATGTGAATTTGTTTATATTTTAATTGCGACTTAATGAGTTTTATGATTATGATACAGTCTTTTAGAAAATATACATGCAGATGTAGATGTTAAAAATTTCTGACCTTTTAAATTTGATATGTATAATGGTCTCATTTAAGAAGCTCAAAAATATTTTTCAATATTTGGTAGTTAGAAATCTCACCCCAGCCAAGTCCACCTTATTTGATGTTTTCTCTCTTCCTTACATGATCAGACTTTTCTACCACACTTCAGTTATGACTTTTTAAAGCAAAAATCAACTCAGATATTACCATGTCATATTTTTGTTTTGATTGTCATTTATTTATGTTTTATTATTTTTTAGTAGTTTGGTTTTATCCTTTTGCTTCCACTTTTGTTATTTATTCTCTTATTCTCTGGTATATTGAATTGAGTAGTTGTACTATACTCTTCCCTATTTTCTAATAAATCCATTAAGACTCATGAACTATTTAATACTTAGTTATCATTTTACTTGATTCAACATTCTATAAATTTTACTTAATTAAAACAAGTTTATCTTATATGATACCTTGCTAAACTATCAAATTAGAGCACAGTATATGTGGAAGGGGTTTGAAGTCTGTTATTTTGTTTATACTTTTTTAGAACTTGCTTGAATACTAATTCCAGCAAAATGAGAAATCCAACAAAGAAGAAAATATTTGTAGAAAATCTTTATAGAAAATCTCAGAGACAAAGATATCCAATTGGCACTGGAGTAATGGAAAATCTCAGAGTGGCCAATGAAGAACAGCTCTAGAAGCCAACAGAATTAGAACACAGGTCCATGAGGAGAAATCTAGTACTATGTCTTGTGCAGCAGATTTACATAAACATTATTAATGTAAATGTGTGCCCTTTCTATGTCCAATAGTGTGTTATCTTTATATTCCAAAATAAAGTCGTTCTCTTTAGCATGGTCCATAAGATCTTATGTGCTCCATTTTTCCAACATGCTAAGATATTCCAAGCATCAGAATTTTCCCACAACACCCTGTTACCTCTTCATTGCTCTAGGTATAGGGGATATTGTGATAAAGACAAAGCACTCCTGCCATGGAGATTTTATATTCTAGAAGGAAGTTAGATACAAAGGTATTTGATGTAAAAGGATCAAAATTGTTTCAGAAATTAATTAAAAAAATTTAAAAATTGAAAGGGTAATAAAAGGTTAGCCAGAAAACATCTGGGGAGTTGAAGTTATCCCCAAAGGAAAATAAGTGCTAATTCTTAGGATTTTCTGAGAACAGACTGTCATAGTCCAGCTGAGGCTCATAGGCTGAAGGCTCAGGCCCCAGACTGTGGTGCTATTGGGAGGTGGTGGTAGAACTTTTAGGATACAGGGCCTCATGAAAGGAAATTAAGCCACTGAGGATGTGTCTTTGAAGGGGATGTTGGGATCCTCTTCCTCTCTCTTTTTGCTTCCTATCACACACTTCCTGTCATAATGTGCTGCCTCACTACAGGCTCAAAGTGAGGAGGCTTAGTGACCTGGTATTGAAACCATGAACCAAAACAAAACTTTCTTCCTTTTAAGTTGATTATCTCAGGTAATTTGTCATAGTACTAGAGAGCTGACCAACACTGAGACTATTCCAAAGAGAGGTATACAAGTACAACAAGAGTAGAAGGTATACAAGTGCAAAAGCACTGAGGCAGAAACCCTCCAGGACTCAACTAGAAAATGAAAGCAGGGCAAGGTCACTAGGGCATAATTAGTAATGGTCATGAGGGATAGGGAATAATATTGAGTAGGCAGGCAGAGGCAACCATCACATATTTGAAACAATTTTTACTGTGAGAACAATGCAAACAAAAGCAGCAGTGAGATACCAGTTCCCATCATCAGGCTGGCCAAAGTCTGGGAAATATCACAGGTTGAAAATGGGATTGCTTATAACTCCTTATTGTGCTAAAAACTGGTATAACTACTCTATCAAGCAATGGACTTACCAGTAAGTTTCAAAATGTTCATTCTATATGATCTAGTACTTTTCTTCTTAGGTCTGCTTTCCAGAGAAATATTCTACATGCACACAAGATTTTCAGTAACATTTCTGAGGTTAATAGCAAAATAACAATGACAAGGTATACTAAAAGTAACCTACATGTCTTCACTGGGAGGATATATAATGACTAATGAAATACCTAAAATATCATATAGCATTGGAAATGGGTAAATAAGAGCTGTGAATAATCTCCTGAATGAAATTTATAAACAATGTTGAGAAGAAAAATTTGAGGACTACATATAGGGCAATTCCCTTTATGCCCATTATCAGTTTTTAATTTTGAAATAATTATAGACTCACAAAAAGTTTCAGAAGAGTCTACTGAGGGCCAATGTTCCCATTACTTGTCTGCCTTTGATATGAACATCTTACATAATTAAAATACTGTACATTATTAAATGGAGAAAATGGACATTAGCATAATGCAATTATTCAGATTTCACCAGTTTATAATGCAATCATATTTTGGTGCTGATTTAAATGTATAAGTCTTAAGATAATTCATCCCTTGTATAGACTTTTGTCTTCATCAACACAATCAAGATAAGGGCTATATATTCCCAGCATGAAATTTCTCATATTAGACTTTTATATTTCCTTCCTCCAAATCATGACCCTCACTAGCCTATTCTCTATCTATACAAGTTTATCAATTTATTTATTTATTTTTTTGGTGCTGGGGATTGAACTCAGGGGCACTTACCACTGAGCAACATCCCCAGCCCTATTTTGTGTTTTATTTAAAGACAGGATCTCACTGAGTTGCTTAGAGCTTTGCTGTTGCTGAGGCTGGCTTTGAATACATGATCCTCTTGCTTCAGCATCCCAAGCCACTGGGATTACAGGCTGATGGTCATTTTGAATATGTTATGTAAGTGGAATCATAAAATAGGCAACTTCTTGAGACTGTTTTTTCTTTTATATCTACCACAATTCTCTTGAGATATAACCATCCAATAATCAACTTCCTTCATCCATCTCTCCCTTCCTCCTTTCCTTCCTTCCTTTCCTCCCTCCCTCACTCCCTGCCTCCCTCCCTTCCTTCCTTTCTTCCATTCTTCTCCTAGTTTTATTCTCTAAGAGATCATCTTGGTTCTCTGCTCATTTCTTTTATTTCATTTGGTCTCTGGTTTACAGATGTCCCTCTCTCAATTCCCAGAGGTAGGAATTGAGGCTGTTGAACTCCTCTTCTGCCCACTGAGTCCCCTGGGCTTTGTGTCACTGCAGTACTGTCTCCACCGGGCCTTTGTCTTGAGGATGTGGCTGTTCTGGTATACCTAGGGATCCCCGTCCATGAAGACCAGAGCAGCTTGTTGGGTCTTCTCCTCGTGGTTTCCTATTTGATCTCACCTCTGACTTGAAGCCTTGGGTGGAAAGGGACATCAGTGCCACTCTTTGTTTTTGTATCATTAGATAGAAAGGGGCTCTTGGGCTACTCAGGCTGAGGAAGTGATTGTTTCTGGCAACACCTACATAAGAAGCCTTAGCTTTTCCTGTGTGGCTCATTCAGTTTCTTCAGAAAACAGACTCTGCTTCATGACATGAGTTTACTTCTGTGCTATTCAAGGGATGAGGCAGAGTTAAACCAATCTTCACTTATTCAGCTTATTGCTGCTGCCCATTCCTGGTTTCCATTGCGCTTGTTAACCCTTAGCTCATGGATTTTCTGGGTCCCCGTGAGTATATCAGCTCTTACCTTTGCAGTGTGCTCAGCTGCTGCTTTTCCAAGATATTCATCCATTAACTTACTCTATTTTCTCTTTTGTAATTTGCTGAAATCTCTCCATTATTATTGGTAGTGACTCCTTCTAATCCAGTTCTTTGTTTTCTTATGTGAATGTAGTCCTTCTGGCACTTCTTGACTTCTGCTCAGTGGAGTCTCAGGAGAGAGAAGGCAAATGTAAGAACGAAGTTCCTCATTCTAACCCACAGGACGTGTCTATTGAGTAAATGAAAGAACTCTCAAGCTGTCCTAAGAATTTGTTGAATGAATGAGTTGAGAATTAGACAGAATTTAGAAACCACCTAGGTATCCCAATAGAGAGTACAATCAATTTAAATAACAATGTTAAATCAAGATTTTTCGGGTTATGATAAATTTTATTCAATTCAAGAAATGTTTTGAATCTATCTGAAGCACTTGGTTCTTGACCTGGATCAGGTGCTCAATCCATTCTGTGGGATTAAACTGAACCATTCCAACATTGCCTGATAGAGCTCTTAGGTTAAGTTTTGTTCCAGGGCTTAGAAACAACCCCAGCTGATCCCACCAAGAACCATGCCTTTGCAATAGTCTGGCTGAGTGCCACTTGCTATTGCTCCTTTCTGATATTAACTTCCTGCTTACTTCCTCTCTGTAGGTTCTTGAAGGCATGTTGAACTGGTGATTCTGACTTAACCTTCTGTCCTCTCCTTCCTGCTCCACACTTGGCCAGGCTTCATACCATCCTCTGCACTCTAAGTATTTTTGCCTCCATGAAGGAGCTCACTGGGCTCCCACAGAATGCATCCTCTACCCTCATTCTGTCCTGTAACCAACACAAATTGAGGTAATCCTTATGACTCTCCCCTTCCCACACTGGCCATACTTGACTAATAAATGCTTCATTATTTGATTCTCTCTCTCCTGAGAATTGGAACACAGGAGCAGACATGCCACCTTGTGCAGTGCAGATGAAAGTAGGTCATTTCCTGGCTGCATCCTCCACAGGACAGTTCTGTGCTTCTGTTGCTGACACCCTCGGCAGTCCTGATTCTTGGCTTTCCACAGGTTTTATTTTTTTTTTTATTTTTATTTTTTTTTTAAATATTTATTTTTTAGTTGTAGGTGGACACAACAGCTTTATTTTATTTTTTTTATGTGGTGCTGAGGATCGAACCCAGTGCCTCCCGCGTGCTAGGCAGGCACGCTGCCACTGCGCCATAACCCCAGCCCCCTTTCCACAGGTTTTAGATTTCAGTTCCTTCTTTATGCATTTCTCCAGCACATCCTTCTTTTGTCTTAAGAGCACAGTCCTTCCTTATTTATTCATTTGTTTATTTTGCTTCACATCCTAATGCTTTTAAAACTACTTTTTGCTTTCTTTTCTTCAGAAAAACTACCTTATGCTGAGAAGAAGCCTACATTATGGGAGCAAATTTTTGCCACATGCACATCAGATAGAATGCTGATCTCCAGGATATATAAAGAACTCAAAAAACTTAACACCAAAAAAAAAAACAAAAACAAAAACAAAAACAAAAAACAAACAATCCAATAAATAAATGGGCCAAGGAGATGAATAGACACTTATCAGAAGAAGATATACAATCAATAAACAAATATATGAAGAAATGTTCAACATCTCTAGCAATTAGAGAAATGCAAATAAAAACTACCCTAAGATTTCATCTCACCCCAGTCAGAATGGCAGCTATCCAAAATACAAGCAACAATAAGTGCTGGCGAGGATGTGGTGAAAAAGGCACACTCAAACATTGCTGGTGGGACTGCAAATTGGTGCAACCTATCTGGAAAGCAGTATGGAGATTCCTTAAAAAACTTGGAATGGAACCACCATTTAACCCAGCTATCCCACTCCTCGATCTATACCCTAAAGACTTAAAAACAGCATACTACAGTGACGCAGCCACTTCAATGTTCATAGCAGCACAATTCACAATCACTAAACTGTGGAAGCAAACTAGATGCCCTTCAATAGATAAAAGGATAAAGAAACTGTGGTATATATACACAATGGAATGTTACTCAGCAATAAAAGAGAATAAAATTATGGCATTTGCAGGTAAATAGATGGAATTGGAGAACATCATGCTAAGTGAAGAAAGCCAATCCCAAAAAACCAAATGCCGAATGTTCTCTCTGATCATTGGATGCTGATACATAATGGAGATGGGGATGGGGAGCATGGGAGAAATGGAGGAACTCTGGATGGGGAAGGGGGAAGGTGGGGGATAAGAAGGGGAATGGGAGTAGCAAAAATTGTTGAATGAGATGGACATCACTACCCTAGGTGCATGTATGAAGACACAAATGGTGTGACTCTACCTTGTTTGCAACCAGAGAGATGGAAAATTGAGCTCTATATATGCAATATGACTTAAAATGAATTTTAAAAATAAATAAACATTAAAATAAGAAGAACAGTAAGGCAATATAAAAAAAACCTACCTTAAATTTCTTTTTCTCCAATTCAAACTTACCCGCCAGCCAAGACCATGTTCAGAGCCTTTGTCTACAGGGAAATTTCCTGGTCCCATGTAACTAGAAGCCTCCTCCTCCATCTTCTGACCTTCTGGTCCTTCACCTTTCCATCCATCCTGGAAGTCTTGTGGTAATGATATTGGATGGAGGGCATTTACATTTGATGGGTATCAGCCCACAAAGAGAACAGGAGTTCTTTAAGAGCATGCTTACTGTTTCATTTTCTTCACAATGTCTTGTGTGATATTTACACAGGGCAAATGTTCAATAAACAATAGTATAATTTATTAAAAAAAGATAGTATAATATATTTAAAAATAGTATAATATATTAAAAAAGATCTTCTCTAGCTAGACAGAACTCTGAGAGGGACATTTGTTCAGAAATCATTCTATTAACAGCAACCTACCCCCTCTTAAGTGTACTATTTGTATTATCTCATGTTTTCTTCTTAATCATGCAACAAAAGTGATAATATTGTGCCCATTCCCAGATGAAGAAAAGAAAGTTCAGAGAGGTGGACTTACTTGTCTGAGGTTGCACAGCAGTTCAGAAGTGGAACTGGGCTAGAATCTCTGTTCAGTTTGTAGAAGTCTTTTTAGCAGGCCTTAAAATGGAATTCCCTGACGAGAGCCTACCTCTGCCCCATCAATCCATACCTTTAATTCCTGGGCAGTCAAAGGAACAAGAGGTCTGTGAGCAATCTGTAAGCACTGCTTCCCTGAGTTCTGGAACAAAACCAAGCAACAAATAAAAGTTTCTTAGGAGAAGCAAGCTATTTCTAAAGAAAGAATTGGGGCACACTGTCTTATTAGATCTCATTATTCTGCAGTCAAGCAAGCCATTATTGGAAGATGGAAGATGTTTTGAAAGGAGTCACTGAGAAAATGTTCCAGTGGGATTAAACAAATGATATAAGAAAATAGTCTCAGTTATTCAACACTTGGATATAAGCAGCAGCAGTTTCCTCTCCAGCATGGCTGTTATCAGCTTCTGCACAAGCATCGACAGATGTTTGTGTGTTTGTGGGCCTATTAGACACCAGGTACCAAGAGTCAGAGCATCTCATTTTTAAACTATTTATCAGAAAAAGGCATTTTGATTCCCATTTTAGAGATTAGGAAGCGTTGGGACTCAGGATGCGTTGTCCTACCCGCCCAGAGGGTGCCAGAGTTAGAATTTCAACAGCGCTTGTCTCATCTCCACTGTTGCTTTTCACTGTGCTACTTTGTGCTGGCAAAAACCAAGTGATTAAAGAGGAATAATGGAAGTTGCAATCAACCATGGAGGTTCAATCCTGTGCAGAGACTGCTAATAAGCAAGTCCGTGTGATCCCACGTCGGTCCCTCCCGAGCACTGCAGGGCCCTCCAGGTCCCATGTTGTAAAGGATGTGCAGAGAGATGCAGAGAGATGCTCATGAGGTTTGCTGACAGGCTATGAGAGGGGAGGGCTCTGTAGCTCATACGCTTAACAAAAGAGACGAGATTAAAATAATCTCCAGAGGCATGGATGCTGGCCTCAAATAGTGAAACAGTAAAGGGGGTATTGTTTAGGAGAATAGGTTACAAATTTATTTTATAAATGGAAAACGGAAGAAGCCTGACCAGGCAGCTGTTTGGAGAAATATCTGGGGGTTTGGTTAATTCCATGCAGCGTATGCGCCCAAAGAAGGGTTGAAGTGAGGGAGCAGAACTGCTCAGTCTGACCATTACAGCATCAGGTTTTTGCATGGGGTAGATTCTGGTAAAGAGCTCCATCCCCGGTCTTTTTTTTTTTTTTTTTTTTTGAGAAATGCAAAAACAGGCTATAGAGACTGTGGGGGAACATGGCTGCACATTGTGGTCCTGGGAGTGTCTTTTCCTGGATTCCATCAGGCCAAGTCAGTGACCTTCCACGCTTCCTCAAAGGTTTTCTCCCCCATGGATCCTTCCTTGCGATCTCTAGGCAGAAAGTGCCCCTTTGAAAGCGAGATCACAGGCCACACGTTATGCCACCTTCGTCATGGGTTGTCATCAGTATGTAACTTCAGTTCATGGACCAAGCACAACATTTTCTGAAGATTTAATTAATGCCTCGTATGTCAAGGGGCCAGGGCTCCACACATTGTTCATGCCTTGGGGTCTGAAACCTCTTTTATCCATGTAACATAGTAAAAGGGGAAGATTCTCTAGGAGTGCTACAATGCTCCCTTTCAGATCCCTGCAATCTGAGCCCTGTCAAATGGTATATTGTGAAATATTGGATTTCACAGAAAGACAGAGGTTCAATTTATTTTTTTGCTGGTGTGTCCATCTAATCAGAAGAATAGGCCTGCTGCAGATTTTTCTTTAGACATGATACCTAAGGAAGATGAAAGTGCAATTATATTCTGCTGCTGTGGGGTAGTTTGAAAGGAGTTAATGCAGGTGTGTGAGATGGAGGACTCAGGGACAATGAGTTGTGTCAGGCAAGGAGGAGCTGGTAAAAGGGATGGGGAGTTTCAAAATGATGACGAGCAACAAGTCTTGGGAGCCATTTCAAGTGTCTGTCAGGCATCAGTCAAACAATAACTTTCTGTTTGTTTGTTGAGAGCCACTGAACTTACCGAGTGAGCGCTTTCGACTCCACTGAACATAATTGCTTCGTGAAAATAGATGCTGATGAGTGAATGAAGACTACTCCCTCTGGCCCGTAGCCTTTTGCTTTTTCAGAATGTCCAAAGCACCTTCCCCACACACCATCTCAGGTGCTGTTGTGAGCACTGTTCTGGGCACTGGTCAGGCCACAATGAGAAAATCAGACACGACTTGTGCCCTTGGAAAGTTATCCTCCCAGGAAGTAGATAGACCTTCATCAAATAAGCACAACAAACATACTATTGAATCATGTTCATTTCCCAAGTAGTTTTGAAGATGAAGTTCCTTAGAGGTGCCTCTGATGCAGCTGTGGGAACAGGAAACGTAAAGGCCATGTTCTGGTCTCCATTTTGTACCAGCCAACAGCTCTCAGATTTTGCTTGACACATTGGTGTTTGCAATAGATTTTTCTTGAAAAACAAGTTTCATTGCACCCAGAATACTAGAAACTGCTGATCTTCACATTTGGGGGGAGGAACAATGTGCTATGTGATAAACTAATTGCATTTAAAAAGGTGTTGCTGCTGTTCCCAAGTCTATCACTTTGGGATTGATCTTCTTGAATTCATGAATTGGCCTTGAGGAAGTTTCTTGAGTTCCTTCAGGGAGTGAAGATCTGTTCTCTCTGACTCCTGTGTGCAGCTGAAGTAGGGTGTCAGTGCAGGACAGCCACCTGGTTCTCCTGTGTCAAAGGAACAGGGGATTCCTTGAACCTTGAACCTTGGGGGTTCCTGGAACCTTCATGCAGCCTTAGATGCTTGGAATGCCATTTCCATTCAGAACAGGGAGCTGAGCTTTGTAAGACAGGTGCACCCTCTTACAAATCACAGTGCAGTCTGATTGCCCTTTTAAAGGGCATCCTCGTGGTCTGTTCATTGACTGATCTGACCTTTGACTTCCCTTGGGTCTTTTCTCTGGGGTCAGTTTCAGGAGTTAATTAGCAGAGGGAGGGGCTGATCACACTCACTAGGCCCTTGACTTTAGCGTGTTTCCAAGGAAGGCTTGACCCCTCTGAAGAGAAAGTGCAAGAGGTGAAAACAGCAACCCCTGTAGCCCTCCCCACCCTGCCTGATCAGCACTCGCCATCCATCATCCCTCAGCCTTCCGAAGGATCTCATCCCAGAAGCTGAAGACTTCTCTTGATGTACATGGTTTGAGAAGACACTTGCAACACTAAGTATATATTTGGACAAACCTGAAAAAGTCCTCAATGTCATTGGCCATCAGGGAAATGTAGATCAAAAATGCAATGAGATGTCATCTCACCCCAAGCAGAATGACCATAATAAAGAAGCAAAACATAACAGATGCTGGTGAGGATGTGGAGGGAAAGGGACTCTTATACCCTGTTTGTGGGGATGTGAGGAAAACAGTACGAAAGTTTCTCAAATAGCTAAAAATAGAACTACCATATGATCCAGCTGTGCCACACCTGGGTTTATATCTGAAGGAAATGAAGTCAGCATGAAAAAGAGGTACCTGCACACCTAGATCTCTCATGGATTATTCACTGTAGCCAATATATGGAATCAGTCCAGGTGTCCATCAACAGCAGATAAAGAAAATTAGGTATGTATGTATGCACAGTGTAATAGTATTTAGCCATAAAGAAATAAATTTAAATCCTGTTATGTGTAACAAAATGGGTGGAATTGGAGCATATTATGTTAAGAGAAATAAGCCAGATGCAGAAAAATGACTATCACGTGTTCTCTTTCATATGTGAAATTAATAACAAAAAAGTCACCCTGAAAGTAGAACAGTGGTCACTAGGGACTGGGAAGGGTGCTTGGGTGTGGAGGGTGGAAGAAGGGGAGATGGCTACAGTCAACGCCCCCTGCAAGCACATATGGTAATATCACAGTGAATCCCATTAATATGTATAATGCATAGATGCTAATTAAAAAGAACAACAAACAGGTAACTTGTGAGGTCTCTCTCTGTAATATGGATGAGGGACCAGGTGGTCCTGAGGTAGCCACATCGATGGGAAAACTCAGTGGCTCTTTGTTATAAAGTTGAACAATCCCAGCCTCATGTCTTCAACTTGATGCCCGGAGCATATCTTACTTGAACCCTTTGACTCTTCGTCTCTTTGTTTGTGGGATGTTCCCACCCCAGCTCATAGGGTTAAAAATCAAATAAGATGATCAGTTTATGTTTATTCCCTTCTCATCATCAATAGCTGTGCCTTGATTCTTCTTTCCAGGATCTCTCTTTACCTGAACTTGCTACTCTCTTCTTCTTTCATCATTTACTGTGTTGCTACCCTTTATTGTCAGTATGCAATTCTTCCATCCTAAATTCCCTAATATTGTATATAGAGCCTACATTACAAGTTACCATGTATGACTGAGGAGTCCTTCGTTTTTTCTTTATTTATCTTCTGAATGCATGGTTCTGCACCAGGCCTGACATACAGGGGGACATAGCATTGCCCTCAAAGTTTATGGTCTTTCAGGAAGGTCAACTTTAAGGATATAACTCCCACAGTGACTGGAAAACAACCAATAGGATATTCATCAAAGGGATTCTATTATAGTTGATAGGTTGATATCTTATGAGTCATCTGTCATTAATTAAACATATTTACTCAATTCCAATAGCAGACTGTATTCTAGGAAATGGTCATTCAGTAATTGAAGCAGATGGAGTTCCTTGTGCATTTGAAGGTTACTTTCCATGGCCCACAGTCTTCTGGATTGTGGAGCCAGAGACTAAGAGTGGGAGAGGAGAGGTGAGAATTTGCATGCAGTTCACAGTGAACTGAATTCCAGTTCCAGTCACAGATGGTTACAGAGAAAGGTGATATGAGACGCTCACAAGACTTCAGCTAGCTACACTTTAGAAGGATGGACCATTTCAGAACCATTTCTGCATCTGCTTTGAAACAATCCCGGTGGATGGTGTCTGCTGCACCGTGGAGTAGTCTAGTAGAGCAGC
The DNA here is from genome assembly GCA_004024805.1 of Geosciurus inauris. Lineage (NCBI taxonomy): Eukaryota > Metazoa > Chordata > Mammalia > Rodentia > Sciuridae > Geosciurus > Geosciurus inauris. The sequence continues at coordinate 52,434 of PVHX01004168.1, forward strand.
CCTTGTGGAAATTCATTTTGAAGTAGGAACCAAGATTTTCCTGTTCTGTTAAGATACCTCTGAGCCACTGAACATTTTTTCCTCTGATAATGAAACTACATATTATGTTTCTCTTGTGCTCTGGCTGCCAGGAAGCTCAGGAGAAAATTATCTATCCATTTTTATGCTATTTACATACAAAGTATGAGTTCAGATGAAAATACTACCAAGAATAATAACCCAGAGTTTTCTGAAGTTATTTTCAGTTTGTTTTATGGTCTCTTCAATAACATGTATTGAAGAAAGAAAGGAAGGAAGGAAGGAAGGAAGGAAGGAAGGAAGGAAGGAAGGAAAAAGAAGAGAAGAGAAGAGAAAGAACACCACCAGGGACAGAAAAGTAATAGATCCCTCTTCTCTCTCAAATGGTAGTATCTCCTGGTGTGTGCATGGACTCTTCTCTCTTTGGATTGTGTGTGTTTCCCATCCCTGCTGACTCTGTCTCACCTGTGGCTTTGTGGCTTTGTCTTCCAGTCCTCCCTTACTACTTCTGACTCATTTCACTGGTAATTTCAGGTACATTTTTGGGTTTTGTTCAGATTGTGATCTACGTTGGTCTCTCTGCTTTCCCATTTTAAATTAATAAATGAGCCATCTGTGATGGTTGATTACACATGCCAGCTTGACTGGTCAAAGCAATGCCTGGATAACTTAGAATATTTCATCTGGGTGTTTCTGGAAGAGGTTAACATTTGAATCAGTAGACCGAGTAAAAAACTCTCTCACCAACATAATGGGCATCTCCCAACTCAGTGAGGGCTCAGATGAAAAAATAAGTTAGAGGAAGGGCAAATGGGCTCTCTTTTTGAGAGGGAACAGGGACATCTTTCTTATCTATTCTTCTCCTGGTTCTTGGGCTTTAGACTTGATCTAGGACTTACACATTGACTTATATTGTTCTTAGGTCTTTAGAGTTGGACTGGAGTCACAGAGTTTATGTAGAATCTCAGCTTGCAGGAAGCAGATGGTGGGACTCCCCAGTTTCCATAATCATGTGAGTCAGTTTTCCCAATATCTGTGTATCTAGGTATCCAGGTGTTGATGTATCCATCTTTGTATGTGTGTATGCATGCATCCATCGATCCATCCATCTCTGTATCATCTATTGGTCTGTTCATCTGGAGAATCCTGACTTACACAGAATCTGATTGAACCATGTTTTCACCCCAGGCCATAGGTCTCACTTCAGATGTCACTGTTCCTCTTCCCATGGGTTATGTTATCACCCAGGTCTACACAGATTTTTCTAGGCCAGGTCAAACAATGTGGTACAAAATTCAGAGGTTCTCTAAGAAAACCATTATCTTGTACGACCAACATGCACTAAAAAACAGTGCAGAGAATATTCTTCATTGTGAATGGAGAAAGTATCTTAAGAAGGAAGAAAGGCTAGAGCAGGGATTTTGATCTCTCTAGCTAAGTGGCATTCCTGATGCAACTCAGGAACCTTGATAAACCCACCCTGACGTCCATGTCCCTGCTGTGCTGTATGTCTGGAACCTGGAGAACTCTTTCTTTCTAAAATTCCTTTAAGTTTCCTCCCCTGCCCATCTTGTTTGTAGTAGGGTTTTGAGACTTGGTCTTCTCATCTTGGTGAAAGATTGTTTCCCTGACTTCTGCCCAGTCCAGACTCTTCTACTCCAATCTCAGGAGATTCTGTACTTTGCTAGGTTATTGTCTTTTACCATGCTGCTAGAATAACTTTCCCCTTACTTGGTTCCTCTACTAGGTCCTGACATCTCGTATCAGGTCAACCTTTCATTTCTGTGCCTGTAACTTCTGTACCTGTGTTCTACGTGTGTGGTGGGATGCACTTTGAGATGAAACTAGGGAATGAGGCTACCCTTTCTCTTTCCCAATTTTGGATCAGAACCATTTTCCTGAGCATGCACTAAGCAAGTGTTCACATCTGTGGAGGCCCACTATGGAACAAGAATCTAGTATCTTAGCACACACAGTGAAACCACCACCAAGAGGTTCTTTCCAAGGAATGAGCTTTCTTAAGTCTTCTTTCTTTGCTAGTCTCTTCTAATCTTTCGCCTGGATACACTCTTTGTCCCATACTTACCACTTTCTTATAACAGATCATGTCCTGTCTCTTAGGTCTTTTATACCACCCTTGCCAAATTCACTTTGAGATTCAATCTTTGCTTTCTATTATAAAGTCTGCTGACAAACTCCAATGCTGTCTGCTTTGAAATAGATGGGGGCTTAGAATTTTTGGGTATGAGATGCTACAAGTGTCTGTGAACATGTGACTGTGAAGAACCCACCTGTCTACTCACTCTAAAGAGAGAATTATAACCCTGGCTCTGCTCACTTCACAAACTGATGAGATAATCCAATGAGATTAGCATGAAAGAGAATTTTGTGAGCACCTTTCAAATACTGGTGATGACTGCTTTTAAAGTTTCTTTACTTGCTCAATTCTATCTCCAGTATTTTTGCAGAAAACATTTAAGGCAATTATCTTGGTAATACACCTTTCTAAAACTATGTGAATTCAATGTAATACATATTGATCTCTTATTATGCTAAATTTATTGAGCATGTACTATGTCCCCACAGCTGTGCAAATTATATCACTGAAACTACACACAAAGCACTTGAGGGAAATATTTTTACTTGCCATTGCCTGAAGATGACTGTATTGAGGTTAACAGATGATAAATCATTTGATCCAGCTTATACATTGAAGTTTCAGAGTCCAGAGTTAAGCTCTGATTGAATGACTCTGAAGTCTATGCATTTAACCATCATTCTATAGGACCCTTCATGTCCTGTGGCCCCAAATGAATCACTTTTGATATCTAGCTCATCTCATTTCACAATCTCTTCCCAACATTATTATAAAAACTCTTCTGAAATTTTTGTGAAGTTAGGAGATGTAATTTGTGCTCACAGCCACAGTACACTCAGTGAACCTACCTCCGGGCTTCATGATCCTTCAACACATGACTCATTTTCACAATGTAATTTGGGTCTCACTTGTCAGTCTAATCAAGTTGATTTCTAAACTCTCCAGAAAAGATCAGAGTGATAATTACATGCTATATTCTTCACCTAGCTCAATTTTATTTTGGCATGAATTAATGTAAAAAGGTAATTCCCTTGTAATAAGAGGATCAGAAGTTTATTATCTTATATATTACAGTGATCAATTTCAAAATACAGAATTCTTAATTCTTTTTCTTAGGCAGCCGAGACCATTGGCTTAGGAAGTAGATACTGGAACCTTTGGGTGACAAGGGGATTGAGAAAGTCCCTGATCTACACTTCATTTTGGAGGGGATGAGATGATGACCCAGATCAGAAAAGTAACTGTTCTAGAAGAGCTGGAAATGAGCTGTGGATTTGGAGTGGTTCAAGTACATTTGTTGCACATCTTGGAAGGGCAACCTGGGAGCAAGAAAGTCAGTGCAGGCGAGAGGAGAAATGTATTCCAGGTTCTCTGCTGCCCACCTGCAATTGGATGTGAGGCTGGGTCTTTCATGCCTTTGACATTTATTTCAAGGACAATTAACTCATTTTATGTTGAAATCTATGAAAAATGGTAACATGTTGTACAAAGGCAGGAGAGAGAGTGTTACAGTGTAATTATCAGGTCAGTTGTTGTGATACAGTCTGTGTCCTCCTAGCCTTTGATAGACCATAGAGAAAAGAGTAGGCATGTGGTTCAAACAGGAAGACTCACAGAGGCAGACTGGAGAGGTAGGAATGAGCACAGTCAGGGAAGGAAGGACAGCAGGGCATGTAACTCACAAAAGCCAATATCAGAGATGATGATTAAAATTGTAGAAATGAACATCAGACTGAAATTCATTCATTCAACGAATATTTATGAAGCTCTTATTATGTGTGGGGCCCTGTGTCACTCCACAAGAGATAAGGTTTGCAGGACATGGATAATCCTTACCTGAATGGATCTGCCCTTCCTGAATAGGGACCACTAATTAAAAATAATTAAAAATTCTACATGATAAGTACTGCAAAGACAAAGCCCCTAACACTTTGAGTGCCAACAGAGGGCCCAGTCAAGCTGTTCTCTGGAATATCTGCCACATCCCCTACCCTGCCTTCCCTTCACATTCTTCAGGCTCCGACATAGCCTCTGCCCTGCAGTCTTGTACAGATCTTGATATGTGGCTGTTTAAGTGCATCTTGGTGTATATTAGAGTAAGCAGGTGGATCCTCATCTTTCCTTCTCTGCAAAAAAAAAAAAAAAAAAAACAAGCCATCCATAGCTTTTCTCTATATGAACTCTGCCAGAATTGTCCCAATGCTTTTGTGAAGTATCAAGCTAGATATCCTTCATATAAGGGCCTGCCTTCTGAGTTTCAACACTGTATACATATGGTTGCTTAGCAATGCTGAGCTGGAAATATTAACTAATCATTAGGCAAACACAAGCTCAGCCAGATAGATGAGCCATTGTTTAATTTATGCGTGAACATTTCGGGCTGCATCTTACAGTGACATCATTAACTGCAAAGGGAGGTGGAGAAACAAAATATATGTGGGAGTCCTCAACTTCTGTTTTGGAATGTTGCGTTTCTTATTTCCTTATTTCTCCTTTCCCTAATTTGAATCTTAGGTTTGTAATGAAAAGTGGATGGGATATCAGAGGAGGATTAAGTAAATAAGTCATATTAAAATGACAAAATGGATAAATAGAATATAATGTAGAATGAAATGTAAATTGGATTTGGTCAAACACTTTTATACAGCCTTACCACCCAGCCCTATCGGATGGATTCAGATTCCTACAGTGGCTTCCATACAGGGTTCTATTACATGTTGCCACTCAAGGGCATTTGATGTTTTCTCTCTCTGGAAATTCATTTGCATTTAAATGATTTTAAATAATCATAAAAGCCAAGTGCTATGAAGTTTGAAATTAGTTACTGTCTATAAATTGCGATGCCATTAAAAGATGATTGTGGAGAACTTTGCTGTCTCAAATGTAGGCAGATTAAAATCTAACAAAGTACACCTTGTTACAGACCTGTAAAGAATGATGTGATACAGAGTTAAATTGATTTATTCTTCTGCCAGTATCTATAAACGCAATGCACTTGAGTTTATTCTCAGAGTAACAAACTTTTTCAGCTTGACTATTTGTCCTCTTTAAATCTATGGCCCTTCTATAAAACTGGCTAGATTTCCTTCTTAACCTTTATGGAAAATTGAGAAGTGGGGAACTTGGACACATTTTCCCTTTTAAACTGGAGAATTGGGGCAGCATATTTTGAAGAAGAAGCCTGGGAGACAGTAGGTGCATGTTTGGAGTTATCTCTAACATGGCAAATTCAGTATCACCCATACTGGGAGACCTGAGAACCAGCACCACATTGGCTAAGAGGGTAAGATAAATATATATATATATATATGATGGAATATTACTCAGCCTTAAATAAGCATGAAATTATAGTATTTGCCAGTAAATGGATGGATCTGGAGAATACCACACTAAGCAAAATAAGCCAGTCTCCTAAAACCAAAAGCCAAAAGTTTTATCTGATATGTGGATGCTAATTCACAGTGGGGGTACTAGGGAAGAATAGAGTTACTTTAGATTAGGTAGAGGGACATGGAGGAAGGGGATGGAGTATGGGGGTAGGAAGGATAGTAGAATGAATCAGACATTATTACCCTACTTACATGCATAATAGTATGACTGGTGTGATTCTACATCATATACAACCAGAGGAATGAGAAATTATACTCCATTATATGATTTATCAAAGTGTATTCTACTATTATATATAATGACAAATTAAAATAATAAGAAATTTTTAAAAATTTTTAAAAAATTAAAAAAAGAGACTGTGGTGCATATACACAATGGAGTTTTGTCAAGCCATAAAGAAAAATGCAATTATGGTATTTGCAGGGTAACAGGAAGAACTAGTGATCATTATGGTAAGTGAAATAAATTAAGCTCAGAAGATAAAGGGTCACATGTTTTCTCTCATATGCAGAAGCTAGAGAGGAAAAAGCAAAGGAAGATGGGAGCAGACCTCATAAACATCAAAGGGAGATCAGTAGAGGAAAGAGACGATGAGGTGGGAAGAGAGGAGAGGGGGGAAGTGCTGGGGAGTGATATTGGCCAAATGGTATTGTTGTATTGTGGGCATGCATAAATATGTAACAACACATCCCATCAGTATGTACAACTATAATGCACCAATAAAAAATGTGCAGAAAAACTCAAAAATGTGGGATTTATTTTCCCTGTCTTTGAACCTGGCCTCTTAATTTTTGATCAATAGAATGCAAAGGGAAGGGCAACAGGCCAGTTTCAAGGCTAAAGTTAGATAAAACCTGCAGTTTCACTTTTTTTCTTTTGGAATGCTCAGTCTTGGAACATGGCCACCATGCTATGAGGAAGTTCAAATCACCCTGAGGAGGGACCCGTGTGCAGAGAAACTAATAGCTGTATTAGTTTCCTAGAGCTGCCATGGAAAAGTGCCACAAACTTAGTGACTGAAACATCAGAAATTCGTCTCACAAATCTAGAGACAAAAAGGCTGAGATTCAAGAATGGACTCCTTGTGAAGACTATGAGGAAAGCATATGATTCCGGCTTCTTGCCTTGGCTTGTAGCTGTTTCATCTTCTCTCTGTGCCTTCAAGTAGCCTTTCCTCTGAGTGTCTTTGAATTCCTCCTTCTCTTAAAGACACTAGTCATTTTGGATTAGGTTATTTTTACTTGATCATCTTCAATCCAAAGATGGCAACCTTATGAGACACTGAAGGTAGGATTTCAGCATATTAATTTCTGTTCATCCATTGAAGTTCACCCCAAATCTCTAGCAATATCTTTCCAGTCATGTGGATGTTCTGTCTTGGAAGTGAAGTCTCTAGCTCCCACCCTCCTTCATGTGCCTTGTGCAAATTTCTGATTCATGAATAAAAAACATACGTGAATGTTTTTGTTTTAAGCCACTGACTTTTTTGTGGGATGTTGTGCAGTAAACCATGGTGTTCATTGGACTGTACTCCTGCAAAATTTCCTGACATAATTAAAGAGTTTTTCTCCAACTCACTCCTTATTTGGTTTCATCCCTGACTGCCTTAAATAGAATTTATGATCTGGTCCTGGTTATCAGGAATGAAACACAAACTTTGTATAACATACAGATCGACAAACCCTCCTGGCCTACTCCTCAGTGCTTATTAAGTCTAATAATTAGAGTGTGGTCACCTGGCCACAGAACAATAGTAGTATTCTAAATGTCACTTAAATGTACAACTTGGCTTGTGACTGGAAAGTACCATAACAGAAGTAGAATGTAGCAAGATGAGTTGCTGCTGCTTCTGATCCTGACTATCCAGAAGTCTACTAATGCCTGTTCATATAACTAGCCTGACCAATCTACTCCCATGGAGCTCACTTAGTATGTGGTCAGCATGAAGACTCTTTAACTCTATGTCTTAGTGATTTCCCATCATCTTTCTTGTCTCTTACAAATTCTGTTTAAATGTCCCACCTGGGGAGATCTGGCTATGTTTGGTGAAGATAGTCTGCCATATTTGAGGCAGATAAGAAAGGGAGCACCCAGAGGGAAATCTGGTCCATTTTTAGAGTGCCTGGGGTGAGAACTGAGAAGACAGATCATACACTAAGCTCAAAGGATGGAACAATCTAGCTGGAAGAAAAAGGGGTAGGGAAGGAACCCTCCTTCATGCTTTGCTTCTCTCTGTCACTCTATCAATTTTCCTTCCTAGCACAGACAGGGAGGGACGATGGAAAAATCCAATTAGCTTGGAGGATCTGGCCTTGCACCCCATGCAGAGGAAATCCTGGTACCTCTAGATGCGGTGGCTTTGATCTTCAATCCCCTGTGGCCTCTGAGTTCCAGCTCAGCTGCAGGAGATGTCATAGAGACTGTAAGGTTGTAGACTGCAGACAAATTCAACACACTTTCCAGAGAGGCTAAAACCACAGTTACTGTTTAGAAACTATACCTTGGAAATGATGTAAAATGTTTCATAAAAATATATATTCTTAAGCTCAAAATCTGGAGCCATTGTGAGAGAAAAATAATTAGATGACTTGCAAGAGTTGGGTATGTATGATTACCAGCAGCTCAGAAATGAAGGCAGACACAATGATTGTCTGGTCATGTTGTTCACCTTAGGAAAATAAACCAGATCCTCCACATCTAAGCATTTCTCTTTGCAATGAGCAAGTTAACTGTACAAAGCAAAAGTTTCCACTTTAATATTTGCCTAAGACATAAAAGTTCAGACTACCATTAACCATAGAAAGTATTTGCACAGTTGCCCTCTACTAGCATTTTATTTTATTTTATTTTGATAATGTGTTCTCAATTTAAGGGGTAGCAATTGTTCTTGCACCTGAAAAGCCAAGAAGCTCTTCATTTTAATTTGATTGTTAGGGGGTCCAAAGTTCATTATGAAATCCAAACTCAAAGGATTTGTATGCAGACAGATAGCATGATTATACTCAGTATTTACACACCTATAGACTTCCCATAAACTCAGATATGTCAACTTGTGTGCGAGGGAGTAAACATGAAAGGAAGCAGAGATTGTGTGCCCTTTCTTTTAAGAACTCAAGAGAATAAGATGTATGTTTCTGACATTAGGCTGCACAATACCCATTTCTATTCACCGAAGAGCAGGGGCCACATGAACATGCAGGGGGGGTAAAGTGAGTGGTTTGAAGATGACCTTGAGCATTGACTTCAGAGGAAATAAAATAAGAGCTGAAATGTCAGTTGCTTACTGAGTAGTTAGCCTTTACTCTTTTAAATATTTACCTGTGATATTTGTAGACCTGTGGTCAGGGCCAGAAGATTAAGTCTTCTGATCAGAGTTACAATTTTGGCTGCAATTATGTGTAGGCCACATGTGATCACACTACTTGAATTCTTAGCCTCATGATCAAATATAAAATAAAAGCTATCTACAGCTCCCCGATGGCTTCATTCTTCTACACACACACACAGTGTGTGTGTGTGTGTGTAGTGTTACTTAAGGGCAAGACAAGAAAAAATTAGAGTAAGTTCAATAAAAGAGGCATTAAAACTCTATGAAAAAATGAAATGGATCTGGGAAGGCCATTGGAGATGCAGAAGAAAAGGATAGCTTAAAAAATGAGATTGTTTCTGACACTTAGCATCCATACTGGAAACTCTTCTAAAAGATGATAAACTTGCAGAAGACAGAGTCTATGATGATTTCACTTTGATTTCTAACCTGTAACACTGTGTCTGATCCATAGTAGTTTTTAATTAACATCAGTTACCACAATTTTGGCTGCAACTAAGAGAAGACAATTTAATTGGCTCAAGAAATAAGGGACATGTTGTCATAGCTCCTGTTGATGGACAGGAAGTTCCTAGGAGTGGGCATCCAGTGTGTCAGCAATTTTCCCAAATGCTCAGTTCATTTCATTCTTCAATCTTACCATTATCATTGATTTGACTTTGTCCTTGGTAAGATTACCCTTATGGTCACCTTCAGTGCCAGAAGAGGTATTTTTTATTCCTACTGTTCATGTAGGTTATGGATTTTAAATAAAAGGTCTTCCTGCAAATCCTTCATGATCCATTGGTGAAAACTGGTCCATAGGCCTCCCTCAAACCAATCCTTGTTAATAGGAAAAGGATTGCAATATGTAAGTAAAGTAAATGAATTTTTGCCCCAGCGCCATATGGAAAATAGTGAAACAAAATCAGGTATACTTCTAGAATGGGCAACCAGCAGTGTCTGACTCACTGGCTAATGTCTACATTAAATGAAACTGAGATGAAGTAGTTCTAAGCGTAAGTTTCAGCACTAGTATAGGCAAAACAAACTCCCATTTTATTTTTTTGAAACCATTTCAGTGACTTACTGTCTTCAGTGTCTTGCTCTCCAATCTCTTCTCCAAATGATGTCCACAGTCATCTCTCATAACTGCTGGACAAGTCAATTTCCTGCTTTAAATCATATATTTAAATAGTGTAAGAAGGTTATTATTCCTAGTCCAATGCTCTATCCTGTAGACTGTCATGCCTCTTTCATTTATTCTCATAATTTTGTAAGGTAACTGCGGCATGCCAGACTTCAAGAAGAAAGAAACATGAGTTTTGGCAGGAAAGCATAGTACAAGGTACACATAGTCAGAGCTAATGAAATATATGCTGTGATAATACCTCCAAAGAGACTCTTCAGTGATGTAACATAGGAAAATGTATCCACTGAGAAAATGGAGCACTTGTCTTTGACTTAGAGTCTAAACAAGAAGAGAGTCTATGCTCCAGAGTGACTTTAGTGGGAAGAGACTGGCTATGGAAAGAGACCAGTGCTAATGTAGGCATAGCAGGTCTCTGAAGGGAGGAGAGGGCGGCAGGTCATACGTTCCCAGGATTCCAAGTCATGGAGGGTTCAACAAGTCAAGATTTAAGGATTCAGTTTTTAAAATCTCTTTGTTTTGAAAGTAAATAAAGATGTATAGGAAGTTGCAAAAGTAATACAAAGAGGACCTGTGCACCCTTCACTCATTCAGTTTTCCCAGTGGTTACATCATGCATAATTACAGAACAATTTAAAGACCAAGAGCTTGACAATGATACTACATGTACGTATAGTTCTATGCATGTTATCACTCGTGTGTATTTATGTAATAGATACAGAACCATTCAATCAACAAGAAGGTCTCGATCATGCTGCCGCTTTTTGGTCCCATCTAATTTCTTTTGTTTCCCATGATTTGTAACCCTTGACAACCACTATTCTGCTTTCCATTTATATATATTTATAATTTCAAGGATGTTACATAAAGAAAATTTTACAGCATGAGATCTTTTGCAATTGGCTTTTGTTTTTCTTCAGCATAATGCCCTTGAGATCCATCTAAGTTGCCGCATGTATCAATAACTCTTTCCTTTCTGATGGTAAGTGGTATTCCATGGTGCAGAGGTACCACAGAGCGTATAACTATTTGCCAAATGATGAAAATGTTGGTTGTTTACAGCCAGTACAATTAAAGTGAAGTTGCTATGAGTAATTGTGTCTAAGTTTTTGTTGGAGTGTGCTTTCATTTCTCTAAGATAAATACCCAGGAAGTCAATTATTAGATTATATAGCAGAGAATATTTAGTTTGTTTTAGACATTGCAAACTGCAAAACTTTGCTGTATCATTTTACATTCACACCAAAAACTCATGAAAAGTTTAATTTTCCACATCTTCACCAGCATTGTGTACTGCCACTAGTTATTATTTTAGTTGTTCTAATACATGTGTAGTAATATCTCATTATGGTCCTAATTTGCTTTTCCCTAATGATCAGTGATGCTCAATATCTTTATGTGCTTATTTTAGATGTATATCTTCTTTGTTTAAATGTTCTTCATGTCTTTCACTCATTTTTTAATTGAATAGATTCTGACTGTTGGGTTTTGAGAATTACTAATTTACTCTTGGGATGAGTCCTTTCGTCGGGTACATAATTGAAAATATTTTATCCTGGTCTCTAGTTTGCCTCTTAGTCTCTTGACAGGAAATTTCACAGAGTAAACATCTTTCATTCTGATAAAATCCAGTTTATCAAGGTTTTAAATGGACTCAGTTTTGGGTATCAGGTGTAAAACTTCACCAAAGCCAAGGTCCAAGGTTTTCTCTCATGTTCTTTTCTATTTTGTTAATGTTTAAATTTATAAATTTATTTTTAGTTAAATTTTTAAAAGGTATGAGGTTTTAGTCAAATATTCTTTTAATTTTGTTTTTGCTTATGAATATCCAGTTTTTTATTTATTGGAAAGGCTTGCGTTCTATTGAATTTTACATCTTGCATTTATATGTGCCCTTTATATGCTGAGGATCTTAACATGCAGTCTGTCATATAGTCTGTACTTCTGTGAGTCTATTTGTAGGTTCTTTATTATGTCCTATTGATCTATCTATTTACCCCTCCATAACTACTTCAGTCTTTATTATTGTAGCTATGTGAGTCTTTTAACTGAAAAGTGATTTCTCCTATTTTTTCAAACTTACTTAGCTATTGTAGTGCCTTTCTCTTTCTATATAAATTATTTAATCATCTTGTCTCTGTCTGTTTACACCATCTTGCTAAAATATTGTTAAGAATTGTGTTAATCTGGGGAATCAACTTAGGGAGAACCAGCATCTTACTACATTGTCTTTCAATTCCTGAACACAATATGCCTTTTCACTTATTTAGAACTTCATGAAATTCCTTTGTCAGCATTTATTTTTTTACTTTTCAGTATATAAATTATGCACATGATGTTCTTAGATTTACATGTAAATATTTTATTTTTGTATGTACTTAGCAGAAGGAATAGAGAAAATTGTTCTTTCTCCATTTATCTAGAAGCATGGATTCTTGAATATTTGCTCTTTGAAAAACACATAGGCAACATGTAAGACTTTAAAGCAGCAACGGGACTTCCCGCATGGATGGCACTAAATGGTGAGGAAAACAGCAGTCAGGATATGTCATAGATAAGCTCAGCTGTTGACATCTGCACAAGGTTGAATGTGTGCGTTGAGTGTAACAGGTAGACTTCCCAAATGTCCCAAATTCTTTACCTTTGTCTCTTTAATGTGACTTTTCAGATTTTCAGTTTAAGGGGAGAAACTATGATTTCTCTTCCTTTTGAATTTGGCTGGATTTGTGACATGCTTTGACCACTAGAATGTAGCAATAGTGAAGTGACACTAGTTCTAAGCCTAAGGTTCAAGAAATCTTGATTATTATTTCTGATTTCTCTGCTGGACCTCTGTGATGTCTGTGAACAACTTAACTTGGATCATCTAAGCCCAGCCTTTCCCCCAGTATACCAACAGTAGATTGCCCAACTGGCCCTTTACAATCCAGATCAGATAAGAGGCTCAGCTGATCCAGGCAGGAGAATATTAATAAAGAGATTTTATTAAGCCATTGAGCTTTAAGGAGGATTGTTGTACAGCAATACCTAAATCTGCATGTATTGTGGAGAAATTAAAGCTAATTGAGTTCATTGTCTTTCTTTATTTTATTGTGTGTGTGTGTGTAAAATTTTTCTCACTATAAAATATTCATTCTTCCAGATTGGGTCATAAATATACCCATAAAGAAACATGTGTTTTCAGAATTCATTTAAGAAAGAACATAGAAATATATGGTATTAGAAATTAAAAATCAGAAGTAGTATATGCAGATGGAAAGTTTATAAATTATAAGAGGCTTATATTTACAATTTATGTTGACAACTTTGATAGCTTGACACAACAAATAGTTTTTTGTTAGGAAAACATGTATGACAAATTTAATCACAAAGAAGTAGACTGTTTAGATGGTGTGATAACTATGAAAGACATCAACAAATTGAAATTACTGGTATATTGAAAGAATGATATAATATGTCTAAGCAGGACTGATCTCAGGGACTCAAGAATGGTTCAACATTAAGAAATAAATTATTAATGACATTTATTGCAACAGAAAAGAAAAAAAATTAGATTAGAAATCCCCAATAGGTTTCCAGAAATTATTAATGCGATTAAATATTTATTCTTGGTTTAAAAGATATTTTAGTAAAGTAATCATGGGAAGAAATGAAGAGAATTTCCAGTCTGAGAGATTAAGTATCAAAATTCAATAGTAAGTATGATGCTTAATAATAACTGTTACCACTTGCACTTTCTACATGCCAGGGACTGTTCTGTTTGTACATATACTACTCCTTTAATATTTAAGCCACCTCTAAGTAGGTAGTGCTGTTTTACTCTTTTATAGATAATAAAACTGAAGAACAAAGAGTTTGAACAACTATGCCAAAATCATACCTTATGAAACATTGGAATTCAGCTGGCATTTGAGTTCAGGCTGTCTGGCTCAAAAGTGTGATTTATAAGTATGAAACATTTATTTATGATTACTATAAGCACTGCAACTAAAATCCCATGAAAGTCAAAGGTGCCTGGTATCAACATTAATATTCAAAATGTTGTAAAGCTTACATGTGGCATATATATGTTGTATTTTCATTGCATGTATTGAATAAATTGTGCATATTGTATATATGCACATGCACATACATATATATAGCAATGAGTTTCACTTGTATTAAATATATAATCCCATTTCAAAATACAAAATAATCCGAATTGATTATTTACCAGTTAAGAAGAAAGATGTATGATTTTGGTGAGGAAAGCAACAAAATTTTACTCAAGTGCATGCAATGAAACTTAATGGATTTTCTTAATACGTTTTTAGGTATGCAAGAGTCAGGATCTAGCATGTTAATTCTTTTTAAAAATAAGTTATGTAAGATGTTTTAAAACAGAACCTAAATTTAAGGAGTCATGAAAGGAGAGATCATCAACTAATAGTGCCCAGATCAAATACTGCCTAGAGGTGGGGTGGGAGAAACAAACAGAGACAGAGAGAGACAGAGAGAGAAAGGAGGAGGAGGAGGAAAAAATGAAGGAATAAATGAAAGAAAAAAGAACAAAGAGAAAAAAAGAGGTAGGAAGAAAAGAAGGAGGGAAGGAGAAAAAAGAAAAATAAGTAAAGAACTGAATTAGAAGCCCTGAAATCATGCCATTTTTAGCTTGTCTCAGTAACAACATATTATTTTATACATTTCTGTTACCTGCCTGTCTCCTGAAGGCACTTGAGCTTGTGTGGCCCTCCCACTTACCAAAAAGGAAAAGACTGAAATATTTTAGTGCAAACAGTGTATACGTTCATAAGAAATAATATAGTATTTAAAGATAGAACTTAGTCAAATGTCATTAATTTGAATAACAGACTAAGTATTAATATATAATAGAAATCAATTTGAAAACTACAGAAAACTTAAAATGAGCAAAAAGCATGAGCAAAGAACTATATACATAACAAATAATATAAGAAAGATTTAGTATCACAAGGAACATAAGAAATCAATGAGATAATTATTTTGTTATAATTTTAGCAAAGGCTGAAATAGTAATGATATTAGCCAAAGCAATTAAAAATAAGCACTCCAGTGATCAACAGTGTTATACATAATAGTGTATATCAAAATATAAAATATACATGTATATATATTCTGACCCAACAATTACACCTCAAAATTTTTTATTTAACCTACAAATATATTTATATTTTTGTCACTCCAAGTGCTACAGTTACATACTGGGGACACAAAAATAAACATGCTAATGGGAACATAGATTAGCACACCCATCATGAAAAATAGCAGGATTTTTCTCAAAAAATTAAAAGAATTACCATATACTTCATCAGTCTCTATCACAGTTATATATGTGTGTATGTGTGTGTATCACATTTATATATGTACATATATATAAAATCATATATATAATGGAATATGGTTGATTGATAAATATAATATGATGGATCCATAAAACAATGACATGCTTTCATTTTCAGCAACACGTATGCCCCAGGAAGAAATTATGCTAAGTGCAATAAGCCACAAAAGATGTGAAAAAAGATCTTATTCCTATGTGAAATCTAAGAAAAGTTGACCTCAGAGAGTATAATAGTGGTTGGCGGAGAGTATAATAGTTATATATGTACATTTATAAATGTGATACACACACATACACACATATATAACTGTGATAGAGACTGATCAAGTATATGGTAATTCTTTTAATTACCATATACTCACCTGGGAACAGGTGAGTCTGGGAGATAGAGAGAGATTAGTCAACGGGAACTAAGTTAAAGCTGGCCAGGAGGAATGCATGCTGGAGTTCTGTTGCCTGGTAGGGTATCTGTAGTCAACAGTGTTACATTGTTTATTCAGAATAGTTACAATAGAAGATTTTGGGGTTTCTCACCAGAAGAAATGATAAATGTCTGAGGTGACGCACATGCTAAACATTTTGATTTGATGTTTAGACAATATATACATGTAATATAGCATCCTGTAAATATGCACAGATATTGTACATCAGTTAAAAATAAAATAAAAAATTATATAGAGATACAAAAACCCTGTAGGGCTCCCTTTAATTGTGGAGTTTCCATTTTCATGGTAATGTATCCTAAGTAAATAATTGAGTCAATTACACAAGCAAATGTGTTTATTTCATGTACTTGATGATAGCTAAAAACATGAGGACTGAAACACCACCAATATGGGTTAGAGAAATTAATTATTGCACATCCCAGAAAACATACCAGGCAGACATTGAAAAGATGATAATAGGGCATATGAATTAAAATAGAAATGTTCATGATATTTTGCTAAGAGAAAGTGCAGGTTGCAGCACTCTAGAGCATGACCTATCTATCATTTGAAATGAATTATACCTAAATATTATAGTATGGAGCTCTGGATGGGAGAATTACGGACAGTTTCATTTTCTTCTTTTTACTTATGTGCCTTTTCTATAATAAAAATAATTACACGTGTTAAATGCTGAAGTGAAAATGTAATTCCACCCAAATTATTGCCATATAATAAATCCTCCCTTTTTTTCCTTGTAGATAAACCTTTTCAGAAATATTCCAGGTACTTGGCTTGAAATTGATGGTGGTTGAGGTTACAACAGGAAACAAAAAAGTATGCTCCCCCAAGACCTGGGGTACTCCGGTGTGGGACAGAAGACACGTGCATTAGGGTGGCGGCTGGTGTCAAGGGGCTCAGATTGTAGTAGCGTAAAATCTCAAGGCAGATAGGAAAGTCTATTCCCCAAGTAAAAAGGGACTTCTGAGTCTTGAATGACAGAAACCTGCTGTGCTCAGTATTTTTCAGGCTGGAAAGGACCATGAAAAGAAATGATTTAGCACCTTTCCTGTTACTGCAGAACCTGATGCTTATGGAAGGAGATGGTTAGGAGGGACTGGCAATTACGACCATTTTATCAGCACTGTGAACTTTATGTGAATTATCAGTGATTTCAGCTACTCACAGTCAACAAGAAGAACATATTAGTAGGCACAACAGGATACTTTGAGGGGGAATTACCTTCACATAACTTTTAGTGTATTGTTGTAATTGTCTTATTTTATTATTAGTTATGTTATCAATCTCTTACTGTGCTTGACTTATAAATTACACTTTATCATAGGTGTGCATGCATAGGAGAAAACATAGTATATATAGGACGTAGTGCTGTCCCCAATTTTGGGCTTCCACTGGGTGTCTTGGAACGCTACTTGACGCTCCTCTGAAAATGCTCATGTCATTATTATTTTGAACTTAAATAGGAAAGAAAACTGAGAGTAGGTAGGAGAGTTGTTTGAGGTCACGAAGATAATGGAGGACAAAAGCAAGATATAATACCTAGCCTTTCTGCACCCAGAACTGGTGCTATGTGGTCTACACCCACCAGCCAGGTTGTCAGGGGTAGAGCTAGGAGGTGGCAATTTGGTCTCCAAACCAGGGCTTCTCTGCAAATAGTGTCCTCTCCCTTCAGTACTGTATATTGGGCTCTTCCTTCTCTCAGACACTCTCTATTTATTAAAATCACTCATCACTCCCAGACCCTGGGAACTCCCAGTCACAGCTCTGGGTTGGAAGGTCACGTTTTTCCTGACACAGCTGATTCCTCAGGGGCACAAATCCCCAGGGAATGTGACAGCCAAGTGGCTGGGGGAGGGGTCTGTCCTTCCCATCCCCTCCCTGGAGAAGCTGACGTTGGCACACATGGACAGCCAGTCAGAGCTCCAGTGCGATCCAGCTGTGGTGTGGTTTTGTCAGTTTAAGAGCCTTTCTCCAACTTAGCAGTGTTGACATTTGAGGGAAGGAGTATTTAACCATTTCTAAGGGATGCCCTATGGGTTGTACAGTGCTTGTTAAGACCACTGGCCTCTACATATGACAGAAGCTCCTTCCCCGAGTTATAAAAACATCACAAAGGTCTCTAGATGCTTGTCTTGAGGGCAACTCTCCCTCAGTTGAAAACCACTGGCATAGAGAAATGTCTTCATTCCTCCTCCTCAAACTCAGGAAGACCCTGTGAAATCCCAGGAAGGAGGTTCCTGGAGGTAGATTTTATTTGGTCCCAGTTCTAATTGGTTCTCTGATCTGAATCTGTCTCCATGTGCATGTGGAGATGCATGAAGGCACACGTCCACCTAACTCAGTGAGAGGATGCTCCCTCTTCCACTTTTGAGGCTGTTTTTACTCTTCCTGTCCACTGATCTATCCTTCTATTTCTGAATTTCTTAGAGTTTACAAATAGAAAGGTCCTTCAGTTCTCTCCACTCCTTGCTTTCTGGACCCATTTACTCACTTTTCTTGCCCCGTCCTGAGTCCTTGCCCTCTCACCGTCATTTCCTCCTCATTCTTCTTTGTGAAGGCAGAATTATGTCTTCAACTACAATGTGGGAGAGTTGAGTGTCCCATGTTGGGTTTGTACCCCTTCTCTATAACTTTCACATTCTTGCATCATCTTGAACAGTTTGCATCCTTCTCTGAGACTTGAGTTCTCATCTGTGAACTGGAGCCTTCTTACCTGCCTTTCTTGCCTTACCAGATTGTATGAAGGTTTAAATGGTAGAATAAATTTGAAGGTGCTTTGCAGAGAATAAAGTGTCACACTTTATTAATATCATGATGATGATGATTGATTGCTCATGTCACTTAAATCATATCTGGGACACATGAGCTTTTGATCACATGGCCCCAGTCCATGTCATCATTCCTTCATGGAGAAGTCTGACTTCATGACTCTAGCTGTGTCTCCTACTTCCCTTCATTGAGCTCCAGATTTCTGGTCTAGCTGAACCAGAAGACTGGGTTGGATACCCTGATGTCTCTACCTCTTCCCTGTAGACTGATTTGTGGAACTGAGAGTGATCACCAGGGACCTCAGGAGCTTCTCATGAGGATGTACAGGGCAGAATTTTGAGGAACAGCCCCTCCCAGACCACCTCATTCTCCCTTCTCTTTCAAATGACCCTTGGGCCTCTACTCCTCTAAAGAGTGGTGAGCAATTTCCAGGAGACCGTTAGAGGAGAGGAGGAACATACATAATTCCTTTGTGGGTACTTTGCAAACTGCTCAATTCCAATTCTTACTTAGTGAATGAGGACATATTTTATGACATAAGGAGGCAACACTACAGGACCATCCAATTGACACAGTTTCCAGGAGTTTTGACAAGCTTACTTGGGGAGTAGGTGGCAGCCTACCTTGAGAGAAGTGGAAAATGTGCTCACTGTCACTCTACTAATACCCTCAGGATGTAAAAAGCATGATCTGGAGCACTGGCTAACTGGTGTCAAAGGGATGACAGCTGGTCAGAACTATCCTGTAGCTCAACACCACCTGACAGAGCTGTCTTAGATGGTAGAAGGTTTCTAATCTACTCTCCAACAAGGCAGCCACCTGTACCATATATGGCTGCAGTGACCAAAGAACTGTGCTCTGAATTATCTTTAATTTTTATTCATTTAAATTTTGATAGCTATGTGCAGCGAGTGGGTACTCTGTTGGTCAACAATATGCTTGCCTCTGTGGGACATACAAGGACAGAGAACATAGTGCTCAGTGAAAGGGCCACTGCTGATACTGGCCCTGGGTTGAATTTCATGCCAGTTAGAAAAGGTGGGCAGTGTCGTGATCGAGGGAGTTTCTTTCAAAGTGCATGAAGAATATTTCTTCCTACAGTAACACCTACTCATATTCTCCTATATCTATTCCCTGCAATGCTCAGGTTTACAAATTTAAAAAATGAAAGCAAATCAAATTGATTTATCTCACAGATCGGTCTAGAAGAAAAGAGGGCAGCTAGCCAAATCCTCTGAGTTAGAAGGTAAACCTTGAGCTCAAAGAAGGGAACTGATTCCCACAGGGCAAGTCTAGGTCATCAGCTGTGGCCTTTGACCTCCCAGCCAGAACATTCTCCCTTGCCACCTCTTACCTCAAGCGTCAGGATCAGAATGTTAAGTGTAAATGTTGTATACCATCTTTGATAGAAGTGCCATCCCCTCCCAGTGTTAAATGGATTGACCTTCTGATATCTACAATAGTGAAAAGAGAAGATAAAAGAATGAAGAATGAAAAAACAAACAAACAAATAAACAAACTAGGGGCAAGACATAAAATAGAATACAAATAATATTTGGGATATATTCATTTGTATTCTCAACAACATTTAAGAGAATATTAAATCAAAAAACCAAAGGTGATTATGACTAAATGGAATGATTTAAAGACACAAGTTCTTAGAAAATTGAAGGATGGAACTTCAGAATTAAAGAAAAAAATGTACTAGTGAGGAGACAGTGGACAGATTGGTTTCTGTGGAAAAAATAAATACATCAGCATTTGAATATCTGGTTCATATATATATAACTGTTACTCAAGGAAAATAATAGAAAACTGACAAAGAAGAAAATAAGCAATATGGAGAATGAGAAATTAAAGAAATAATACAATACAGCTGAATAATTGATGCTTAACTCAGAAAGTCTCCCCCACCAAATTAATGCCAGGAGGCTCATGACCTGAATGCTTAGATGGAGTCTGAGGACATTCACATGGAAATACAAAGAGGCTATCTCTATGATAGCCAAAAACATCATACTTGAACACTGCCACTTGAACTTTTTTCTCCGGGTCCTGCATGGCAAAAGACAATTATGATTTCATGCTGATACAGGCATGATGCCCCCTTTTAAAGCACCTTTGATTGCTTTTATCAACATGATATAATAAATTACAAACTTGCTTCATGTTTTCAAAATGATAAACCTGAAGTCAAAATTCCAAGGTATATTCATAGCTAATTTTCAACTTTTAAAGAATAGGTAAGTCATAGGTTATTAAATTATTAATAAATCAGAGCATTTTATGAGGCAAATATAACCTTCCAAATTTGTGAAAGATAGTGTAGAAAATAATGCTCCATTCTAATCTCAACTTGAACACAGAGGCTCAAATTTTTTTTTAAATCACAAAGAAAATCTATTATAGTATTTTCAGGAATAATGTCCAACTATTTACTTGAAAAATATAAGAAATAAACTGACAATTTTTTACAATCTTGGTACATGTTATGATTTAGATATGAGGTGAACCCCAAAAGCTCTTGTATGAGACAATGCAAGGAGTTTCCAAGGTGAAATGTTTGGGTTATGATTAATCTAATCAGTGTGTTGATCCCCTGAGTGGTAGCTGAAGGCAAGTGGGCTGTGGCTGAAAGAGGAGGGTCATTGGGGGGGGCTGGAGTGTATATTTTGGATATTGGAGTGTATATTTTGTCCATGATAAATAAGCAGATTCTCTCTCCCCCCCCTTCCTGTGTGACATCTTGAGCTGCTTTCCTCTACCATACTGATGTTCTGCCTCACCTAGAGCCCCCAGGAATAGAGCCAGCCTTCTCTGGACAGAGACCTCTGAAACCATGAGCCCCCAAATAAACTTTTCTCCTCTAATTGTTCTTGTCATATCTTGATCACCATAGCTAAAAAACTGGCTAAAACACTGCATAATAATATTATTAGCTAATAATTAAATATGCACTTATAATGTGCAAAGTACACACCTTTTTGAGGTAGGTGCTATTATTGTCCCTATATGATTTATAGAAAATGAAGATGAAGACACAGATACTTGAAGAAATCTGTCTAGAGTCAGACAGATAATAGAGTTGGAGCCAGGGTTTACATACAGCCTAGCTCTAAAATCAGAATTTTAAAATCCTATTCTGCAGAGCGTGCACACAGAAAATATTTGTTGACTTACGTTTAACTAACAGCTTATCTGTTATGGCATGCCGAGCCATCCTGAAATGCAATTTCTCAAAATAAAATGTATTCCTGTGTCTCCGCGTTTCTGTGGGGTGACTGGGTAGGTCTTGGTTGGAGTCACGCAAGGTGCAGCTGCAGTGAGATATAGCCAAGGCTGTTGACCTCTGAGCTGGACATCTGGTGCCATTTCTACTAGTGTGTCTGGAGCCTCAGGGCTTCATGGCCTTTGCCAAGGTATCCTGTACTTCTGAAAGCCTGCACTCTCAGAGGAAGGTGGGCAACAGTTAGTACCACTTCTCACATGACAGTGAACTTGCAGAGGCAGCCAAGGAGTGGACACATCTAGGCCAATTTGCGGCGTCTGGGCTGAATGGTACCACTTCTATCCCATTCTATTGAACAAGCAGTTGGAGGTGCAACCTGCACTCAAGAGGACACAAGCATAGGCTGGCTCCTGGATGAGGAGTGGCAAGGCAAATCACAGCAGAGCCTGTGTGACCTCCACAATTGTCAGTTTTAGGCAGTGGTACTGCATGGACCTAAATCAAAGCACTACAAAATGATCCTCAATGACAAGTAAGAACTCTTTCCACATTTTTCCCAGCATCCTGCCAGTTTGTCCCAGCTTTCTTCAACACACAAATTCTCTTTCTTATGTGTTCTTCTAGATCCTTGATGCAAATATAGCAAAATCAAATGTGTATTCTCATTCTCCCTGGTCCTTACAAAAAAACGGATACCTCATGAACATATTTGGCAACGTATACCTCGAAGAACTGCCCATATTAACATAAATAAAGGGCAAAGAAGTGATGGGAGGGAGGAAACGAAGAAAAGTGAGAGATGGGAGGCACAGAAAGAAGAAAGAGACATATTTTGAATGACAAAATAAATGTATTTCTAATGTGTAACAGGATATAAACAAAACCATGAAAGTATACACTAAATAATTAACATCGCTTCCTGTGATGAGGGTAGTGCTGGTTTCTTCTCTTTGTTTTCCACATTTTCTAAAATTTTTATAAAGAGCATGTATCACTTCTGTTATAAAAAATGTTAATAGTACCCCAACAACATGGTTCAATTTTTATGCCAATCTGTGTGCTTTTATTTTTATTTTTTTAATGTCATTGTTTGCTTAAGAAACAAGAAATTGACTTCCAGCTGTGGTATAGATGGAAAATCAAGACCTCGGAGGCTTCCTATAGAGATTCTCCAACAAAACAATATTTAGTTAGCAAGTACACAAGGCCAATTCCTTTTCCTTCTTTTTCCTTTTGTACTTTCATACTGTTTGTGAGGTTTCTGTTCTGCAGCTTAACCTGTGAAACTCACAGGCTTACCTCACGATTACAAATGGAGTCACTGAGCTGTGCTCCTACCCCAGGTGAGGTGGGCACTGTACTCTGCAGAGGAGTGGAGGCTCACAGGCCATGGAGACACATGCACATCAATGTGACTTATTGTGTGATGACAGTCACACTAGAAGCCTAAAGAGCTGGGCAGGGGCACAACAGCAAGACTATCAGTTTGGCCTGGAGAATTCAGGGCACAGTTTGCACAGTGGGTGCTATTTTAGCTGGGTCATTACAAAATGCATTTTGAAAGCGTAAGATAAAGCAGTGGCAGATGGGCAGCACACAAGCAGGTGTGTGAGCTCTGGAAACCCTGGTGACGCAGCTGAGTGCACAAAGAGGTGACCAGTGGTGCTGGGAATGCTGACCAGCACTGAGGACAGAAAGGCGTGCAGCCAGACTGAGGAATTGGAACATTTTCCTGTGGGCATGAGGAGGGCTGCCAAGGGAGGGCCTGATGGTGACAGGCACCAGCTCTGCCTGGTCTCCATAATTCACAATCCATTAATATTCTCCTTTAATCAGATACTTTCTGTATCCAAGGTAATGCATCCTTACTGAAAAGACTGTATTTAATTTGCACTCTCAGCCAACCTAAAGGAAGGCATATATCCCATGAGTCCTAAATGGAAATGAAAGCTCAGGTGCTCAGGCTGTTGATGTAGTCCTTAATCCTGAGGGAGAGGCCCTCCAACCCAGCAGACAATTCCAGAGGCCACGGAGCCTCAAACATACCCCGCTAACACAGAAAATCAAAAACGTGACATGAATTGAAACTCTGTTGTTTCCTTAGCCCTGTTGGTTATAAGTTCTATGAAGGTAGGAAGAACTGGCCTTTTATTTACTGTGCTCCAGTCCAGGGCTTGGAGCACACTGGAGGCTGAAAGCAGGTTAGTTAACACATGCTATGGAGAAGCATGAGTAGGAGGAGCATCTATGGAGGATGAACCTGGAGAGGACATACAGGTCCCTTTAAGTCATTGTGCCAACTTCTTTTCCCCTTTGACACCATGTCTGCGGTTTGGGGAATAGCAACCACCGGGACAGCAAAACAGTGAACTCTGAGAACTGGATTAGCCTTCAGGTTGTGCAAAAGCTGAAACTTTCCTCCTATAGGATTTCATTTTCCCTCAAGGTCAGCAGGGAGGGTGAGGGGCTTGCAACAGGGCTGGGATCTCAGCCAACCAGGGAATATCCAAGGAAGCTTGCCTGTATCTCTGTCCTTCAGGAGGAGCCTTGGATTGGGAGGATGGAGACGATGGAAGCTGTTTGGGCTCCTCACTGTTGTTTCCCCTGGTCCAAGGGCACAAGTTCATTCGAGGCCACAGAAGAGAGTTGATCGTTAGGCAAGAAGCCTTCCTGAGTCCTTTATCTGGACTTGAGTTCTCTTCTTTTCTCTTTTTGAATTAGGAATGCTTTTCATATTTAAGCATCTTAAAAACAGCATGGCAGGAGAGAGAACACTGGTTTGGGACCCAGACATTTGTGGGTTTGTTAGCCTGCTGTGCCGTGGACTTCCTCTGTGACCTTTCTCAAATAAGATAGCATTGTTTTTATCATTAAAGAAAAGGTACTGTCCACCATGGGGGCCTTGTGAGGACCATCAGAAACTACGTGTACATGACTGCTCTATTACTACATGTAAGAGGGTCTCCAAAGTACTGTTAGAAGTCCGTCAGACCTGAATTCAAACTTGCCTCTACCACTTCCTCTCTGGGCAAGTCTTCAGGCAAACACCTTCTCGCTGACACCTGAGTACTCTTGGTGAGAAATGACAGTTTTCTTATGGACTGTTTGTAAGGACAGGTGAGTATGTCAGTAGCATCCCTTGCCCAGTTCTGGGCAGTTTTAGCCGATGCTTACACGTGGCCGCTTCTCCTCTCATTTTTCAGTGGTGTGGTGGCCTTGTCTCCTTCTATTCCTTAGTGTGGGAGCTCCTGGGAGAGCAAGCGCAAGCCTACTTCTTGGCATTTTCAATACATGTATTTGTTAAATACAATGCATTTACTTATTAAACAAATAAGGTATGAAATGTGAATAACTAGCTTAGCGTTATCAAGAAGTAAGAAGAGTGAATCCATTGGTTGCTTGCGGTGCTCTTTAGAGTACAGTTCAAGCACCGGGGGCCTTGCTTACCTCCTTCACCTCCTGCCTGACCCGCCATGGTGCGCCTTCTCCGATCCACAGAGTCTCAAGGGACTTTCTGCTCGCAGACTCGGGCACTTGCTCTATCCTTTTTGTGGAACACTGTTCCCATCAATTCCTGTGTGTTCATTTCCTTAGAATGACACCCTCTTGACAAATGACCACTTCTTCTGGGAGATATTGCCAGGCCAGGCTCTTCAAGCATCCACTCCACCTATCCCCTGCTATCCTCTCTCTAATTGGTTTCCCTTTGTATCACTTTCCTTGTTCCCCACACCCCCTCCCACTTCTTGGAGCAAGAGAACTGTGATTTAGTCTTTGAGAGCCCCTGAGCCACAGGGGAAGCTGACTTCCATCTTCTGGCTCCAGGACGTGTCCACAGGATCTGTACTACAAAAATCATGGAATGCTCTGCCCACAGTGCCTGGCTCTACAATGGGTCCCTGACTCAAATCTGGACTCTAGACCCTAAAGAATCCCAATTGGGAGCCATAAACAAGTTATTGGTGAAGTTTCTTCTTCTTTCCTGTGGCCATAAATCAGGAAAGATACAGAAGCTAAAACTGAAGTAGCCATCTTGTGAATGGGGGGGGCCGTGTTTGTATTTTGGGGGGATGCAAGAGGGTGTGCATGTGTGTTGATGTTTCCCTTCTCTATGAACATCATTAGAATATCTGGGTCAACCTATAGCTAAATCAGATCTACTGACCGACTCCACTGTCAGTGCCAATACCCTTCTTCATCTTATCCCATTGGAGCTAGGTCTTCTGAGAGGCTACAGAAGTGTTAAGGTAGATGCGCTTGTTTAGTGTGGGTCTTTCCTAAGAGACCAAAAGCTTTACAAGCTTTAATTATACCACCAGTTCCTAGGATAATACTCGACCTAGAAGTTCTTAGTCAGCGTTTGTTGAGTGAATCAATATGGAAGAGTGCCGAGCTCTAGGGAACCCTGGCCTTCTCTGGATGTGGTCTCAGTTATTCAGATGGTTTGGAAAGTGCTGGAAATGGCTTAGTTGCACTGAAAAATCACGAAATATGTGAAGTATGCAGAATGCCAGAATCAGCTTGCAGGAGTTTTGTTTTTTTTTTTTTTGGCTTTGGCTTTTTATTGTTGTTTGATTTTAGTAAAGATTTGTGTGCCTGTGCATCTCTCAATGAGGGCTGTCTATCAGGGCAGCTCCTGGCTCCCAGGTTAGAATAGGAATGTCCAGCTGCACCAGAGGGCAATTGCCTTCTCCTCCTGCCAAAATCACTCTAAGACACAGAATCTGAATTTAAAAATTAAAAGGGATCCTGGAAAGTCCCTAGAAATGATTTAAAGATGCAGAAACTTAGGCTCAGATAGTATGAAAATTGCTTAGGACTCTCAACTTGTTTTGAAAGAAGAATCAGGACTAGGAGGACCAAGCAGTCGAGGGCATTTCTCACCATGATGCTTCCTTCCACTTGCTCCCTTCTCTCCTCCTTCCTTACCTGTCTCCTTCTCTTCCTTCTTCCCTTTCTTTCATTTCAAATACCCTCATAGATGACATTCCTTACATTGCCGTATCTGTAGTATTGGGGTTACACTTAACACTGGAAAATATAACATGATCTTTGCTTTCATTGAATGTGAGCATCTTATGGTCTATCAAAAGATGGGACAAAAGACAGTCTTAGTCCATTTGGGCTACTAAAACAAAATACCATAAAAAGCAGAAGTTTATTTCTAAAGGTTCTAGAGGCTGCAAGTCCAAGGTCAGTTATGGGTAGTTGGGTTCTGCTGAGGTTCTTTTGCAAGTTGAAGGTAGCTGACTTCTCACCATGTCCTCACATTGCCAAAGAGGAAAATGAGCTCCCTTGAGCCTCTTCTATAACGGCACAAATTCCATTCATAAAGGCCTGCCCCCATGACTTAATCACCCACTAAGTGCCCCACCTCTGAATGTTATCACATGGATGACTGAATCTCAACATATGAATTTTGGGGAAGGGGACACACACATTCAGATGAGAGCAGACAACTATTGCAATGTAGTAAAGTTGAAAAACCCTCTAACAGGTACCATATCCAGTCTGCTAGGTGAGGTGGATGTGTGGTGGTGACTGATGGTCAGAAAGAAAGTGATGGAGGACATGGGAGAGGTAAACCATAGACTGAGCACAGACCTTGCTCAGTACAGGTTACACGCAAGAAGACTAGGTTGAAGTGACTTCATAATTAATCGGGAGCACAGCTTATGAGACGGAGATGATGCTAAAGAGGCTTGAGTGGGAAGCCTCCTTCTGGCCTTGCAGAAACTTCTGACACTGTCAAGGGCATGGGAAGTCTCTGAGGGATTTTGAGTAAGAAAGAAATGTGTCGAATGGGCATTAGAGAGTCACTGTGCTTGCCACCGAGATTGACAGGTGGATAGGGCTGATGACAGGGAAATGAGTTAGGAGGTGGCACAGTAATCTGAGACTGGGGAGCTAGGGGCTGATGAGGTCTGGGGAGGGTGTGACAACACAGGCCACCCGGACAAGATGAGCTGGCACTTGGATTATTCCTCCACCCACAAGCCTCCTTCCCTCACCTTTAATGATTTCCAATGTCCTGAAATGGAACCCAGCAAATGGCGTTTTCAGAAAAAAATGACTTCACAGCTCCAGGTTCCAATCTGATTTATATATTTTTTTTCTACCAGAAGGAGATGAGGATGTGGTACCTTCTTAGGTAATTAATGATTCAACATGGTGCCTTTGCAAAATAAAATTGAAGCGGCTGGAAGCCTAATTTGCAGCCATAAGAATTCAAAGGACACAAGAAGGCTGATTTGTGATTGTTGCTTTTCCTCAATAAAAATTAGACTGATTACAAAGAGCTGACAATGAGATCGTGTCTTGTGGCAGTAATGTTTCTGACATTTTGCTGAGTGTTTACCACAAATATACACATTTATCATTCTTGATGTTCTTTAGAAAAATGGGGATAAAATATTATTTTGGTCCTGCAATACTTGCTTGTATACATATTTATATTCATGCATAACTGATGGAAAATTAGAAGAATTCTGAGTTCTCTGTCATATTCATTTTTTAAATTGAGGGTTCTGATGCAACATTATGGAATTAAGCCGAAAGAACTTTTATTTGAATAAGAACATCGTTTAAAGGGCAATTGTGTCTATTTTTTAAAGGGAGAGTATACCCACCCTGGAAACTTGGTGAAAATCTTTTAGAAGGATTATTGCCACAACGATTCTAGGTGACACTTATGTGGCCCCTAAGAGCCTGTGATCTTGTTTACATATTTCATTAGTCACATTGATACTGTCCTGTTCCATGTCACACGTGGGAGCAGACTCACACTTACTGCTTGCTTGCTCTCAGGCACGTTCCTGGACTCTGTGAGCTCATTTCCTCTCCTGGAGCTGACTGCCCTTGTGTTGAAGAGCTATTGTGAGGATTTGGGGATCTAAATGGAGCACTTAGCACAGCCAGGTGTCAATAATTCTTCTTTAATGCACTTAATTCACAGCAGCTTTTAATTCTGACCTTCTTATTTCTGTTTTGATGACCCTGGAGTCACCCCATATCCCATCCCTTCCTTACTGTGTAAGTTCGTCTTTGACCGTATCTTCCGTTTTTCCTCTTTTCCATTTCTTCTAGCATGAGCCCTGTTTGCATTTTCATGTGGTTTCTTTAATGCTGCTTATACATAATCTCTAATCCATCATCCTATGTTCACCCCCATCTGCTGAAATGAAACGGTATACATCTTCCAAAAGATTAGCTTTGCTATTTTTACCTTCCTGATGACTTCTCAGTTTCTACAGAATTAACTAAGTATCTCATTTCTGCCACTCATGGATTTCTAATTTCTTCAGCATCTTCTAATTTCTTCCTAAATGTTTTTATTATAATTGTTCAATCATATTAATTATGCAAATTAATGGGTTTCACTGTGGCGTTTTCATACAGGCATATGTTCTGCTTTGATTACATCTGCCCTCCCTGCCCTGTCTTATCCTCTCCTCTCCCCTGACCCCAGTCTCTGGTAGTCCATCTTTCATTTTTAGACCCTCTCCCTCTTTCTCTCCATCTCTCCCTCTCTCTCTCTCTGTTTCCACATATGAGAGAAAATATGCAATACATATCTTTCTGTATCTGGCTAATTTTGCTAAACTTGTTAACGTTGAGTTCCATCCATTTTTTTGCAAATGGCATAATTACATTCTTCTTTATGCTTGAATAGAGCTTGTGTGTGTGTGTGTGTGTGTGTGTGCATACACACACATATAAAATATATTTTATACATTTATCTCTTAATGAGTACCTAGGCTGATTCCACACCTTGGTGACTGTGAAGAATGCTGCCACTATCATGGATGTTCAGGTATCTCTTTGGTATGCTAAATGCTTTTCTATGAATGATAAAACAATACTACCATTAACTCTATTGACTCATTCACTGATGTAATGTTTTATAAGTTACAGAGTGTGCTCAATATCCATATGACATTTGGTATGAAAATATCAACTTGTTTTGCCCTTGCCACTGCAGGAATTGCTCACTTATGTTATACTGGAAGTGCTGTTTCTACTAGAAAGAACAATTCATTGTATCTCAGATTTTCTAAAGACAGTGACTGCTATAGTTTGGATTAGGAGAGTTCCCCAAAGGCTCATGTGTTGAACAGTCACCAATGTTTAGAGCTGGGCATTGGGAAAGTGATTGGATTGTGAGGGCCCTGATTCCATCAGTGCACTAATTTATTGACAGCTGAATGAACTGCTGAGAAGTGGCAGTGATTATAGATGGTGGGACTGGGTTAAAGCTGGGAGTAGGTTCTTGGGGCATGCCACTGGGGACTATATCCTGTCCCTGGCCTTTTCTTTCCTTTCTCTCTCTCTCTCTCTCTCTCTCTCTCTCTCTCTCCTTCCCAACTGTCATGAGTCTAAAGAGCTTTTCTCCACAATGCCCTTCTGACATGATGGTTTGCCTCACCTCAGGCCCAAGCCAGTGGAGTTAAATTTGACCATAGACTTAAATCTCTGAAACCATGAGCCAAAATAAATGTTTTCTCCTCTAAGTTGTTTATTTTAGGTGTTTTGGTAAAAAGCAGTAGAAATCTGACTAACACAGTGACTATATTAAAATGAGTTGTACAAGCTGCTCAAAGGGTTAATTTTTAAAAAAATCAATGACAATAGCTTTATTGCTATTAAAAATATGAAGCTATGTGATCTCTTAGACATTGATAATGAGAATGTAAAAGGGCAGAGTTATCCAAGAAAAGAGTTTTTCAGTGTTTTATAAAGTTCAAAATGACTTTTTTATATGACTTAGCACTTCTACTCCTGGGTATTTATTAACCATGGAAAAATGAAAAATCTTGCCCATAAACCTTGACACAAATGTTCATCTTCATTCACAAAAGTAGAAATAGCAGCTTCATTTGCATCTCAAACCTTGAACTAGCATAAATGTCCTTCTAAATATCCATGGTTAAACAAATTCATACATTCATACAATAGAATATCCATGGTTAAACAAATTCATACATTCATACAATGGAATAGTACTCATGAATAAAAAATTATTGGTATATACAATAGCTTGGTTGATTCTTCAAGACAGTAAACTTAATTTTTAAAAAGCCAATCTCAAAAATTTGTACATTGTACGTTGTAATATTCTCCACATGACACAATTCTTGAGATGAAGAACAGGTACGAAAATGTCAGAACTAGAGACACACACGAGTGTATGTGAAAACTGGTGAATTCTGGGTATGGTCTGCAGTTTAGTTATTAGTACAGTAACAATGGTTGCCATGGTTATGGGAGACATTATCACCAGAGGAAAGCAAACGAAGGGACACAGCCACATTCGCTACTATTTTTGGAACTTCTATGTGAACGTAAAATTATTTCAGCATTGAAAAAGTTTTTAAAATATAAGAAGATAGCTAAAGGAGTTCCTTTTCCATAACAAAGACTAAAAGGCTGAGGGTGCGGATATATCAGATATCCAACTCTGCCTAGCTCAGCAGAGATCTTTAGCATTGTTTCCATTAACAGAGCAGCAGTCAGTGCTATGGAAGAAGCAGAGCTTCAGTCTTTGAAGTCTGTTGGGAGCAAACACAGAATTCTACCCTAAAGAGGCAGTCGTAGGGGGCAAATCCAACATGCAGCTCAGGAAAGAAATCAAGCGAACAAAGCCTTAAATGTGGCAAACCTATGTTCTACTGCAGACAGACTTTGAGCTGATTTAGAGATCCTATTCTAGGAACTGCTTCCAAACCCATGAGCTGATTGTTGGACAGGAAAGGAAACACACACACACACACACACACACACACACACACACTTACATGAAACAAGTCAGTTCAATAAACTAAATAATCCGTAGCCTTTATTGGGGTGATAGATGCCACATCTGGGTTATTTTTAAAACTATTCCTTTAGAAAACAAACAGAGATTGAAACCAAGGGTGCTTAATCACTGAGCCACATCTCCAGTCCTTTTTATTTTTTATTTTGAGATAGAGTCTTGCTAAGTTGCTCAGGACCTCACTAAATCGCTGAGGCCTTGAACTTGCGATCCTCCTACCTCAGCCTCCTGAGCTACTGAGATTACAGACATGCCCAGCTAAAACTTTTTAACAGAAGCAGAGATCTCTTTTTCTAAAGGGGGAGCTCCCTCTCACTCGGTAGCTCCCCTGGTGTTCGTTCACTAATTTATCCATTCATTTATGGAAGAAATATTAATTGCTTCTTTATTATGGGCTATGACCTATGCCAGTGGCTGGGCTCCAATAATGAACAAGACAGCAAGACTTCATAAAGCCATTGAAGTAGGGGAAGCATTAGCTTGTAATTACAACAATAATTAAAATCCTGACAAGTAAAGGCACCACAGGAGAGCAGCCAAGCCTAGAGTTAGTGATCACTTCCCCACATCAGCCTGTGGTAAAAAGACGGCAACGGTGTTTCAATTCCAATCATGATTCAAGATAAAAGAGGTCATGACATGGGTATAAGGGCCAGAGACTAGAGCCTGGTGACAGGGAGTCAGCTTGCAGCATTTCAGAAGTTTAGATATATAGATTGTCCATCCCTGTAAGGACCTTCTTTGGGGGGCAGCAAGATGAATATTTTAACTGATGATGGGCAGAGCTTGATTCCCTGAAGACGTAGACCCCAAAAGTAAATCTGCCCTTCTGGTGCAATATCCTCCCCTAAGGAATAACAAGGTAACAACAAATAATTGCAAGAGACATTAAATGGTAACACCCATCTATCACCTAAAAATGTCCTTGAAGTACTGAATACTGGGCAAAGACAAACACGTTTCACCTTTGCTCAGAAACCTAGAGTCTCTTTGCTTACTCAAGAACACGATTCACTATGATGGCACTCATTATTCTTTTACCAATGTTCTCATCACATTTTCTTTGCAAGATCCATGGATTTCCAGATGTCATTGAGAGTTTTGATGTTAGCCATGTGAGCATGCCCATCAAAGTTGCCCAGCATGGACCTTATTGTATACATTTAACTAAAATTCAAAGTGATATAAGAAAAAAAGAAAATACAAAACAAAAATACATTTTTCCTCAGAATTTTTAGAGGAAAAAGCTGCCGTTAGGTGAAGTGAGTAGGGAGAGCTTCCGTGAGGAGATAGCATTAAGAATGAGGTGGTGTGGAGGCTGTGGAGTTGGACCCTTCAGAGATCCTTTCAACAGAACTGGCCACAGAAAGCACGTTGGGCTGACAGCCTCCAGCTGCCACTCCTTATCTTGGAATCCTATAGAGATCTAACCTGAAGCTATGATTCCTCTGTTCCCATCAATGTTGGAGCATAGAGGGTTCCGGTCTTCTCTAGTGACCTACCTTTGCTCATGGACTCTACTGACCTGGTCAAGCTCCTCAGAGTTCCACTGTAGTTTGAATCTCTATATGGGCCCCCTTTCTCTCCTTTCTCTTCATAGGTTCAAGACCTACACCATGATATGAAGGCTCTTCCCACTTACTCCTGCCTACTGACTCCATTGTCCTTCCCAGGAGTTCCTGTGGAGAGATTTCTCTCCCCAGTAAATATTTTTTCCAACCAATTCTATCTTGACCTCTGCTTCATAGAGGCCTTGATACTAGTGGAACTTTTAAGTGATTGATGCATGGATTAATCAGGATGATCACATCTTGGCTTAATCTGGGTAAAGCTACATGCAGGTATGGGATCTCCCTTGGCTCCTTAGGAGTTGAGGCTGAAAACACCTGGAGAATATAATATAGCAAAATAACAGCAGCACCTAATGGTTCCAGAATCTGTCTGAGCTGTGGTCCTTGAAGATCTGTCTTGCTTATACTCAGGTTTCCAACAGACTCTTCCAATATCCTGTCCCATCTTAACTAAGAAGCAGACTCTTCCTCCTTTCTCTATCAGCAGTTACTGCTTTTAGAATGTTTGGATTTTTCTCCTAGGCTTGGTTGGATCTTAGCCAGTGGCCCTCACAAGGTATTATCCTGGCACATCATCAAGCCATTCATTCATCCATTCACCTGTTCATCTAGCAAACACAACTGGAGGGTGGGAGAAGAGAGAGTCATTTGAGTGTAATAACAGAGTAGAATTTGGAGCCTTATTGCATGCATGTGGATCTCAGCTGTACCATTTACATCAATGGGATTGAAACTCTCTGTGATTCAGTGTCCTCTCCTGTAGAAATAGTAAAATACCTATCCTACAGAGTTACTATGAGAATTTAAAATGAGATACATCTGAACAATTAAAATAAAATCTACTACAATAAAAAGTATTCCCCAAACTATCATTAGTCACTAATCGTATTTGCCTGGAGGATTTGGAGATACAATATTTAATAAAAGAGAGAGTGTTGCCCTCAAAGAGCTTACATTTCATTATAAAAAGGTGAGAAAAGCAATTCAGTAGAAATTAAATACTCTTATATGGTTTTGAGTGTGATAAAGGGTGAAGGGGCTGCTGGGCTTGTGTGATGCTATTTAATTTGAGTGGTCAGGGAATGCCTCTCTGGGAGAGAATATTACAGAAAGAAAGAAGAGCATGATCAAAAGCCCTATCGCAGAAAGAATCTTAGCATACTGGAGAAATAAGAAAAGAATAAGATACTCTAGACAAATAAGTGCATCCTAGGGTTCTAGGGTTCTATTCTCTCTGTCTGTCTGTCTGTCTGTCTGTCTCTCTCTCTCTCTCACACACACACACACACGCACACACACACACACACACACACACACACACACACATTCTGGACCTGCTCTGGTGGCTCCTCGGGGACACACACAGTTTTGCCATGCTCCCTTCTGGAGTTTAATTTTCCAAGCTTTTTACAAGCTGAAGCCCCATCTTTTCTCCCACATTCCACCAATGTGTGACCTGGCCATTCCCTTATGAGCTTCTCCAAGCTCATCCCTATTTATCCAACCTATAACTCTGAGAAGCATCCAATTTTAGAAGATAAGAGTCCTCTGGAGCCAGTTCTAAGGTTTTCATCATCACTTGATCTTGAACTAGTTATTTTACCTCCCTGTGATCCATAATATGTATCTGTATAGTGAGGATTAACATTATTTTCTAATTTACAAAGCTATTAAACATGTCCAAAGGATTAGCTTAGATAAAATTAGAACTATACTTAGCAGGATATTAAAATCTGCTATTGCAATTATCATCATCAACATCGTCGTCATCACTATTATTGCACAGACTCATGATATTCTCATGGGACGCTATTTTGGGAAATGCAGTTGGTGTTTCCCTGTGTCATTGATACTGCCAGTTACTGGTGATGAGTTCTGCTTCTTCACATGTTGAAGTTTGAACATTAGAGAAGCACACCAAGGCAAGCATTTAAGCAGAGTTTATTTAAAAAGGGGTAACATCAACTTCTCCCAGGAGTGAGAAGGGGGCCATAGCTGGTATCCTGGTATCCCAAAAAGTACAGGTGTTGTGCCTTTTTATATGTCCCGGGCTTCCTTTGTTCTCCTGCTCTCTTCCCCTTATCTCTCTCCTTCCTACCAAAAGGCCAAAAGGTGAGAAAGGTGGAGTAATCTTGGAAGGAAAAGGGGCATAACTAATAATAGGGAGGGATAATCTCTGGGACAGTTTACTTTAGCAACAGATTGGAGCAGGGACAGGTTATCCTGATAAGGGTGGAGGAAGGGCTCTGAAGGCATTAACATTTCAATACTTCTCCAACTTTCCAGACCCAAATTGGCCTCCTTGATCTGGCCTGACTTGATTTACCTATCTACTCCAACGCCTGTCTAATTCTGGCTTCGCCATTCTGCATCTCTTTCCTCTCCACCATGGAAAGGCCCTCACTGTTACCCACAGTGTTACCACAGGAGAGGAAAGTTCAGAGCCGCAGAGGGAATGCCCAGTGTTCACATCCACACAGGCCCCTCTGCCCTGGTGAGCCTTCAGTGCCATCTTAGCTGGCACACAACCCTCACTGAGTTGGAGCAGAGGGGGCTCCATCTCTCCCTGTGAGATACCCTTTGCTATATTCCCTCATAAATGATAGTTTTAGGGAAAGCAACTGACATTTTAAATAATCACGATTTCAGTAAAATGGCATCTAATTTTAATGCTTTCAACTGCTGCTCCTTTTCAAGGCACAAAGCAGCCAGACTTCCTTTTCACTGAAAAGATTGCGAATGTGATGACACCCGATCCATCAGCTGCCTCCCACACGCGCTGACAGCTGGGGTGCTTTCAGCTTTCTCCATCGTCATTGTCCCTTCTCCATTCGCCTTGCTCACAGATTAGACTGAAATGGTAGCATTTTACTGGAGCTGCGTCCAGGGGGTTCTGCAGATTGACAGATGTAATTATCGCATTTGCTTCTCGGCATGTGGTATCTAAGTAATGGTCTCCGTATTTATCCAGTGCTAATCAGGAAAGAGTTTATATGGTTGGACAGAGATTTTTTTCTAATCCAGTTTTTCTTTGAATACTCATCCAATGACAAGAGTCTTCATTTCTGATATGAGGTTGGAGTCTTGTTCTGGCTCCGTGTGCTTGCAAAAGCCAGCACCCAAAGACCCTTCACCGTCATAGGGCACTGGATGAGCATAGTGATGGGCCTGGTTCCATTCACTCTGAGATGACGGAGCAATGCAGGGACTCTCTTGATGGAAGTCATAGGAAAATGATGAATTAGAAGAGACAGAATGTGGTTCATCATAGTTTGGGAGCTGAGTTTTTAAAAAACAGTGAAAAGGGTATACCAACACACTACCTTGTTACTTTTGTGTTTGTAAGAAGGGAATGAGGATCATGGCTATTTGGTACTCTGACAAACTTTAGGAATAGCCTACCTGCCTTTTCTCCCTCTCTTTATGACATTTCTCACTATCCCAGAGTCATTTAGTTAGGGGCAGTTCAGAGTGTGCATAAAGAAAGAGGTCAAGACACAAGGTGGATTTACCAATAGCAGATGTCTTTGTCATAGTTTGTGTTGCAGAGATGGAGGAGAACTTCCAACATCCATGGAATGAGGATCATGGCTATTCACCAACCCCTCTTGAAAGGAGTGGTCCCGAATCTCCTTGGATGTCTTTCATGAAAGAGGGTCTTTCAAGTATTTGAAAGAGTCAGAGGCTGAAATCTCAGTAAAAGACTGCACCAAGCCGGGTGTGGTGGTGCACTCCTGTGATCCCAGCACTTTGGGAGGCTGAGACAGGAGAGTCACGAGTTCAAAGCCAGCCTCTACATAAAACACAAAATAGAGCTGGGGATGTGGCACAGTGGTCGAGTTCCCCTGAGTTCAATCCCCAGTACTTAAAAAAGAAAAAAAAAATTAGAAGACTGTACCAAGAGGAGAACCCAACCTGGTGCTGCTCTTAAAAATGAGCATAGTAATAATAAAGATGCTGGGCGCAGAGGAAAGTAGTCTGTTGGCCTCTCTTTATTCCACACCAGGCAAGTTTCGTGGGCTTTACATGCATCATGTTATTTAAACTCTTCCACAATGCTATGACCTGAGTGACATTTCTTTCCTCAGTTTAGAAATGAGGTTTAACATCTTAAATTTCTCTGGGTCGAAGAGCCATGAAGTGGTAGAACTGGAGTTGTCTAACAGCAGCCTTTTTCTTAGCTATGGGGCTGTGCTGTCTTGCATGGACCCTTCATCTTCTGGAACCATGAGTTCAAGGTGAATAAGCAGGAGAGGGAAGGTGGGGGGCAGCAGGGAGGCTGAGCTTGATGTTTCTTCAGGGAAAAGTCCATCATAAACAGTGAACAACAGTATGTGCTCAGGCAGAGATGAAAGCTCCACCCTGATAGAAGTTAAAAGTGAATAAACACAGCCAGTTAATTTTGATTCTCAGATTGCTGTGAGTCTTCTGGGGAGGTCCATCAAATGGACCACTGCTTCCCTTGTCTGTTTATTTTATTTTGTTTGTAAGCTCACCAAGCAGAAATCCATCTCTTCTCTGTGGCACTCCCATAAATGTTAAATAACAGTACTATTAAAAGACACCAGGAAGGCTCATTCCCAGTTCCTTTGGAGACCTATTAACCATTATTCCTTCTTCTACTGTGACCATCTTAAAAAAAGGATATTTTCATTTTCCCAATGGGTATGGCAAGCCTGTTCCAATTATTTGAGATCTTTTTTATTCTTAACCTTGACTGTTTTAGGCATACTTACAAAGGGAAAAATGAAAGTTATCTTTGCTTAGAAGAATAGCCCCTGTGTAGCGAGCACTGTGGTACGCAGTTCACCTGCTTTTGGGCACTCAAAGCAGTTGGTTGAGGTAGGCATTATGGTAAGGTCCAGAGAGAAAACTCCACTGCAGAGAGATTATACACATGGCCAATGTCATGGAGACAGAGATTGCCACAGCTAAAGCAACCATGTGCCTGGCTTCAGGGCCAGATACAGAACTGACATCCCTGTGGCAGGCTGGGAAGGGACGTCCTCTCTGAGTAGGACAAATTTGAGCTGAAACCTGCAGGATGGGAATGAGCAGGGACAAGAGTATTTTAAGTGAAAAGAAAAAGTGCAAAAGCTCTAAAAAGGAAGGAACTAGCCACTTTCAAGAAAGAGTAATGACTCTGCTGTGGTTGGAGGAGGGTGACTGGTAATGGCAGAGCTGAGATCACCATTTGTGTAGTGTAGCTTGAAGACCCACATGCTGGTCATGCGTGAATTTGCAGGAAATCCCAAGCAAGATGAGGACCCAGAGCTGCCCACTGTTTTTGTATTCTGGAGACCTTAACCTCTTCTCTTGAATGTTCATTATTTTAAGTTCAATTATACATATTATTTATTGTGGATACACAATATACTTTATATCTGATGAAGGACATTGTTCAGAATATGAAATGAGCTGTATAAAATCAATAGCAAAGAGTAATCATTCAGTTAAAACTGGGCAAATGACTCATAGAGACATTTTATAAGAGAAGATGCATAAATGACCAATGAACATTTTAAAAGGTGCTTAGGATCATTAGCCATCAGAGGAATACAAATTATAGCCACAGGAGACATTAGTACCCATTCTCCAGAATAGCTCAAATTACAAATACTGATAGAAACACTTGTGAGGAGGAGCAGCAACGAGAATTCTCATATGATGCTTGGCGTCAGAAGAGGTGTAGAATGGTACAATTTGGAACAATATGTGGCAATAGAATATATGTCTACTGAAACACCCAGAAATTTCCAGTTAGTTTTAGTTATTTACCCCAGAGAAATAAAATCTCCACACACAGAATTTTTGAGAATGCGTTTTGTTCTTCACTCATGAGAGCCACAATTAGAATGTTCAGCATTTTGATCAATAACCAAATTATGATAAAGTCATACAAAAGAATAATATTAAACAAAATGAAATGGCTATTGATGCATGCAGCATCATGAGTGAATGTCAAAGATGTGCCAGAGAATGAAGCCAGATGTAAGATTATAACAGAAACTGTGTGATCCCATTACACAAAGCCTTATTATGATAATAGGAGTAAGAACAATGTTTGACCGCGGGGTAGGAATTGACCAGAATGGGCACAAGGCAAGTTTCTAGTGGGAAAGTCCTGATACTTGATTGGAGTGCTCTGGTATGAACATAAATCTATGTCAAAACTCATGAAATTGTTCCCTTAGTTAGCATGGTGGGCAGAATTTCTAAATAACCCCTTTTGTACTCAAAAGGTTATAGAAAGAGAAGTCAGAGAGCTTTGAAGCATGAGAAAAATTCAATGTGCCTTGATGGCTAAAATACAGAAAGTCACATGGCTGGGGATGCAGGGGGCCCTTGGCAGGTGACAGAAGCCCTGATTCATAGCCAGCAAGGATGTGGAGACCTCATACCTACAGCTTTAAGGATGCCTTCCCCAGTGACTCCAGGAGTCCAAGTGGATTCTTCCCCAGAGCCTCCAGATGGGAGCTTAGACCAGATGACAATTCATTCCAGACTTTGTGAGATCCCAGACAGAGAACCAAGATAATGATTAGAAAATAAATGGTACTGTTTCAAACAATTAAGCTTGTGTTCTTTTGTTTTGCAGCAATAGAAAACTAACACACTGATGATGATGATCTGGGAATTTCACTAAATGCATGTGTTACTGTGTGTGTGTGTGTGTGTGTGTGTGTGTGTGTGTATGCATGTGTGAGCGATAGACTACCTCAAGGAGGTTAGGTGGATAGAGATGCGCAATGATTCCTAAGTAAAAAAATCACAGATAAGTAACTGAGTTTAATTTGTAAATGTATAATCAGGATACCTGCTTCCATAGCTGGTGAGGTATAAGAAACAGAAATGACAGGGGCATCTCAAATAAATCTTTTTGCACTACTAGAGAAAAGACCTCCATATTTTTTGTTTTCCCAAATGTGCTCTTCTCTGGTTTTTCCAGAGCTGACATTTATTGAGTTCTCACCATGACCAGCCATGGTTTTAAGCACCTTGCATTAACCCTACGAGGTAGGAATTTTCATCAGCTCACTTACAGAGAACTCACTTCTGTTTCATAGCTAGGCAGTCTGCCTCTGAAGCTCCAGCTTTTTTTTTTTTTTTTTTTTTTTGTACTGGGGATTGAACTCAGGGGCACTCGACCACTGAGCCACATCTCCAGCCCTACTTTGTGTTTTATGTAGAGACAGGGTCTCACTGAGTTGCTTAGCACCTCACCATTGCTGAGGCTGGCTTTGAACTTGCGATTCTCCTGTCTCAGCCTCCCTAAGTGCTGGGATTACAGGCTTGAGCCACCGCGCCCGGCTGAGCTCCAGCTTTTAACCACAGCGCTGTATGTTGCTCCACAAAAATGGGAGTTCTCCGGTGTTAGTTAGCTTTTCAATGTTGTGACCAAAATAGCTGGTAAGAACAACTCAGAGGAGGAAAAGACTATTTGGGATTCACAGTTTCAGAAGTTGTTCAGTCAATGATTGGCTGACTCCATTGCTCTGGGCCTGAGGTGAGGCAGAACATCATGGTGGGAAGAGGGAAGATATGTCAGACAAAAGATACTCAGCTCATGGCAAGCAGGCGATAGAGAGAGAGAGAGAGAAAGAATAGGGCCAAGACATTGTCCCCAAGGGAACTACCTCCTCTAGCCATGTCTACCTGCTCACAGTTCTCACCCAGTAGTCCACCTGAATTATTAATCCATCAAATGGATTAATCCAGTGATGAGTTTACAGTTCTTATAATCCAATATTTTTACCTCTAACTATTGCTACATTGACTAACAGATGAGCTTTTCAAAGGGTAGTAAAGATCCAAATCCTCATTCTTTGGTTTGCCTTAAGCTCCAAAACCAGTCCCTTAGAATTCCCAGTTGCTCTCAGACTCTAGACATACCTCGCCGGATGCTGCACCACCATAATGTCTCACCTGGACCATTGGGACAACTACCTCACTGCTCTCCTTGCCTCTGCCATCCTGGTCAGCATTGATGATATAATTTCTTTTATGACTATACAAGGCATATTCAGGCTTATTTTTATTATATACAGAAGTTGTGTTCATGTACAATGGAGGCAGTCTGCTAACAATTTAATGTGTGTTTTCCATTTTCCACTCATACATGTGAGGACACATTACATGTATTATGTGTGACATATTGCATGTTAACACTGATTCACATGTCTGTTCCACAAACCTCTACAATCTCTTCCTTCATGCTGCTCACTTTGGCTGATAGTGAAGGGAAATTGAAGATCCAGAATCTAAACTTCAGAGTTCAGAGTAGAATATATATTGAAATATTTTTCTACATTGAACTAACATGTAACTGCTTCAGTGTTTATTAGTTTTATCTAATTAATAGGTACAACTAACATTCACATAATAATAACATAATAACTAATATTCATATTTTAAAACATTGCACTTATGT
The DNA here is from genome assembly GCA_004024805.1 of Geosciurus inauris. NCBI lineage: Eukaryota > Metazoa > Chordata > Mammalia > Rodentia > Sciuridae > Geosciurus > Geosciurus inauris. The sequence goes on from PVHX01004168.1 coordinate 94,016, forward strand.
ATCTACAAGCTGGAATGGAGTCTCTAGGTCTTTTCACACATCAGTAGTCTGTTTAGCACCTTCCTAAGACAGTTGCTTCCTTGTGATGAATGCATGTCACAGGTGTCTTTTATTCTCTGCACCTGTCACTGAGTCCCCAACATTGTAGATGTCCCATGACTATGAGTGAGTGGTGCTTCCTTTATATGTCATAATATATATGTGAGGGGGGCAGAGGTATTACTGCCTTATCCAGCTTGGCTAGTTGAAGACAGTAACCAACTGGCAGGGAGGGAATAAACAATAGAGACCTGGCTCTCCCAGATCTGGAGGCTGGAGGTTCAAGACCAGGGTGCTGGCATGGCTGGGTTCTGGTGAGGCCCCTGTTCTGGCTTCCACTTGGCTGGCTGTCTTCTTCCTGTGTCCTCTCACGGCAGATCCCGCGAGCTCTCTGGTAAGCTCTCTCTTATAAGAGACTGTTCCTTTTGGACCAATGTCCTCACCCTTATGACCTAAGTTCACCTTAGTTACTTCCATGAACACTTTATCTCCAACATTCACATTGGAGGAATTGGCTTCTCCATATGAATTTTAAGGGCCCATAATTCAATCCAGGGCAATTCCCATTTTGCAGATGGAAAATTAGGAGTGTAATAGGATTTCAACTGTGTTTCATCTAAATGCTGACTCTTTCTTATGGCTGGTGATTGCTGGGAGCTTGTAGGGAAGGACTCTGGAGTCACACCCCAGCTAAGAAGAAAGCCAGGTAGGAATCAGTCCACAATGTGCTCTTGAGCTGAGAAACAGGAAACTGCATTGAGTGCTCACTTTCACTATCTCAGTATTTGAAACTATGCAACCCTGTTGTGGTCTTAATTTATGCTACCCGCAGGGCAAACTCTTTCCCCTTTTACAATGAGTAACTTCAAGAGAGGGAATTTAAATATTCTAACCAATGCAGTTAGAAGTACAGCTTCTATTTGATGTGGCTCCTACACCCTTTAGTGAGACTGAATCCCTCTAATATTGAGCGTTTTCCTAGTTCCTCACATCATACCACATTTAGACCAATTTATATTCATCTATCAAACTACAGTGTTAAAGAAAGTGGAAGCGTGGCTGGCCCCAATGGGTAACTAGAATTTAGTATTTAAAAAAAAAGTTAATAAAACTTTTTTTTTTTTTTTTTGCCAATAAGACATTACTAGAACTCCCAATTTATAAAATAAGTGAAAAGCAGAGCTGTAAAGAAGAAAGACTCCCTCTCACCACCCCTAAGAATACTCACATCCCTGGATATATCTGGATATATCTTCAAGGAACCCCCAGATTCTAGGGTGTACAGTATAGAAACCACTGACCCAGCCTTCCCTCCTTATTTAGTTGAGAAACAGGCTCAGAAAGGCCATAAATAAATAAATAAATAAATAAATAAATAAATAAATAAATAAACATTTCTTGAAGGTCACAAGAATGTCCACAAGAGTGTCCACTGACCTCTCAGTTCTATTCCAGTACTGCTTCTCACACACAGGTGTTGAAATCTTTCTGAAAATCATCAGTGACTTTGAGGTGCCAGGCTTTTCTGGAATCACAACTGAATTACACAAGGCACATGAGGTTTTCTGAAAATCCCAAAGAAAACAAAGGTAAATTGCACAAGCACTGTGGGATTGACTGCAAACAATTGAAATTCTTCTCAGTTAAATGCCGAGATGAAAAGGCCAAGACAAACACGCTTCTGCAGGAGGAGAAATGAAAAGTCAAGTCGGAAAGCTGTGCAGACGTGGATATTCTGCAGAGAAGACAGTTCCAGAAGAGGAAAGCTGTGCATGCTGACCACGTGCCACCCTTTGGTTCCAGTGTAGGTGCCCAGCCTCACTCTGACTCCAGTTGGTATGGGCCTAATGGACATTTCAGAGGTTCCTGCAGAGTCAAAGAAGTCAATGAGGCCTGTTTCCTGTATGAGGAATCATCCCCCAGCACCTAACATTCAGACAAAACCCCAGCTTTGGGTCTTTGCCGTTCAACACTGAACACTAGCAAGGCCATATTACTCAGAGCCAAATAAGATGAAAGACATTAAACACTGTGTGAAACTCATTTTACCTCATTTAATTTTTCTAGTAAGCCATTGAGGAAGATTTTACACATGAAAAACAGTGATACCTGGAAGCTTGAGCAATTGGCCCTGAGATGCACAGTCAGGGAGGGCACAACTGGACTTTGAACCCAGGTCTGCCTACAGTTTCTATTGCCTGGCAGAGATCACCAGCAAGTGCAAATATTGGTGCTCTCCTTTCCTCCCTGAGCAAATAGCTAAATACACTTCCCAAGCTGTCTTACTCTGGCAAGACCAAGGGATTGACTTAGGGCTAATGAGCAGAAGTGATAAGAGCCATGTCAAGGCCTGGCTCCTAGAATTGCTTGTTTCTCTCCACTTGCAAACAAAGAGAGCTCTGGAATCTTGAATGGGGCCACAAGATAGAAGGAATTTGGACCCTTACATGGTTTATGGAGTTAAGCCTCTCTTCCATGCTGGGCCACATCCTGCCTCTCACCAAATCTGCTTCCGTTATTTAACCACCCATTCTTTCAAGTGGAGGCAACACAGCAACAGACCCAGGAAGCTGGGGGAAGCCTTCTTTCACTCCTCTAACCTCCAATCAAACACCTAGAGGAGGTGTCCTTCACCACAGTTCTAGCTGGTGCTGTGACATTGCTCTCCAGGGTGGTACTTTTACTAGATCACTTGATACAAAATTATGAGCATAACCATACATCTGGATTTCAGTTACACCCTGCAATCACTGGCAAAGAACTGTGAGGGAGTGGATGCCACCAGATCCCCCATTCTCAGTCCAGGCTGAAAAGCTACTTTACCCAGATTTCAGGGATGTTGAGGATTCTCACAGCTTTGATGACCCCTCCCAGAAAGGCTCTTGGCCATCTTGTCTGAAATGGTTGACATCACTTGAGATCATAACTCCTTCTTAATTGTGTTAGTCAGCTTTTCATCTCTGTGACCAAAAGATACAACAAGAATAACTCACAAGAGGGAAAATGTATTTTGACTTATAGTTTCAGAGGTCCAGTCCCAGACTCCATAGCTCTGGGCCCAAGGAGAGACAGAACATCATGGCAGAAAGGCTGGATGATGGAGAAAAACACTTCAGGACATGGCAACAGGAAGGGGGGGGGTACACACCCCCAGTGACCTATTTCCTTCGGCCATACTCTACCTGCCTATAGTTACCACCCAGTTAATCCCCATCAATGGATCAATAATCTAGTCATTTCACCTCTGAAAGTCTTGCATTGTTTCATACATGAGCTTTTGGGGGGCACCTCCTATCTGAACCATAATACCAGTGCATTATCTATCTACTGACAGTCTCAGTGCCAAGTTACAAAGATCCTTTTATGCTATCAAAATTCAGGAAAATGTTGTAGGATCCCTCTACCTCAAGTTACAGGCCTGCCTCCCCTATGGGATTACTAATGTGTTTGTGGTCAGTGTGTCACATCCCAATTTCTTCTTCCTTCAATATTGGTGCAAATATCAGAAGCATCCAAACCTGTAATTAAAAAAAATTTTAATAATTCTGATGGTCTGATCCATGGGCTGTGAATGGTGGGTTGGAGATAAAATTATAGGCAAAGTATCAGGAGACTGAGAGTTGTAGATTGATGAAAACATTAATCTCCTACACAAAGAAAAACTATATATGTATTAATGTAAAACAGATATATTCCAGGTGATCTGACTCTCCACCATCCTACCTATGCTACAAAGCAAGTTATCATAAATGCAATCTGTGATGGTTAATTTTGCATATCAATTTGCGTGGGCTACAAGGTGCCTAGGTATTTGGTCACACACTATTCTGGGTGTGTCCATGAGGTAGTTTTGAATTGACTGAGTAAAACAGATAATTCTCCATAAGGTGGGTGAGCTTCATCCAATCAGTGGAAAGCCTGACTAGGAAAAAAAGAAAAGGGCTAACCCTTTCTTGAGTCAGAGAGAATTACTCTTCCCTGATAGCCTTTGGATGGAAACACTGGTTTTGCTCCTGCCTTTGGACTTGAGCAGAAACATCAGCTGCCTCTGGGTCTTTTGCCTGAAGGCCTTCAGAGTGGGCTATACCATAGGCTCTCCTGGTTCCCAGGCTTGCAGGTCCTAACTGCAACTACACCATCAACTGTCCTGATTCTCAGTCCTTTGAACTTGACCCGAAACTAAACTACCAGATTTCCAGGATGTTCATTGGGCCAACTCATGCTGCAGATCTTGGAAACTGCTGGCCTTCACAATCACATGAGCTCATTCTTATAATAAATCTTTTTATATAAATATATACATCTTATTCATTCACTTTCTCTGGAAAGCCCCAGTAGAGCTTTTGGTAGTGAGAGTGGTGCTAGAGAAACAAAATTTTAAGGATATGTCTTCTGAATTGGTTCCAGGATTCCTGGAATTGGCTCTCTAATATAATTATACAAGACATTGATGACCATTTTCAGTAGTAAGTAGAATGCTGGTAGTTCACAGTATGACCTGCAGTGGAGATAAGAAGCAAGGAGAAGAATGACTGATTATATGATCCTTTTGAATATTTTCATCCAATTAAGACAGATAATACAGCTAGCCAATTGTTCCCAATGTTAACAGGGAAAGAGAATAAAGGAAGTTCTGATATCAGAGATTAAAATTCCCATTACATGTGCCATGTAAGTGACCTGCAATCTTCTACACATGCTCTGCAGTAGAATCTTTTATCTTATGGCCAAAGGGCTGAGATTGCTGAAAACTCTGAACCCCTTACTATGACTGACTAAATTACAATGCAAGCTGAACACTCAGAGTCACAGCTGTCCACTCCTCAAGCAAGGTTGTGCATTGAGAAGGGACAGGACTTGGAATGTTTGAATATGGGATGTGTGGGAAGACTCCAGTGAATCTAAATTCTGATGAGTCAGCCAGCTGCTTTTAGTGACCAAAATGTTGATTCTCTATCAGCATCTGCAGAATTCTTTCCTTTTTTCTTGTTCTTCCCACCTTGTGGGTCCTTGATGTTCGAGATTACATTAATCAAGATGGCCTAAAGCCAGTGCCTCTTGAGTACTTCAGATTTGCCCTTGTGATATCAGCTCACCCCTAAGCTCAGTCTGGTAATATTGTGGTTAGATTTTGTATGAAGAGCACTGCTCTATTTCAAATATTGTGTGATTTGTGACTCCTCGTTTGTTTTTTTTTTTTTTTTTTTTTTTTTTTTTTTTTTTTTTTTTTTTTCAGAATTAGCCAATTCTTTTTGAGATTCTATTCTGCATCTGGTGCATTCCTGCAGCCATAGCTCATACCATATCGTTCCATTCTGATGGTTTATTTGCATGTTCTTCTCCAATAATATAGAATTTCCTTGAGGACAAATAAGGATAGTGACCTATTTATTTTTGAATTTTCCAGGTACTAACATGAGGTTCACTTCACAGATGATTTCTTCAACGGTGGTAGAATTTCTTCAATGGTGATAGAATTTCTTCCATGTTGATTTACCACCAGACAAAGAAAGAGCAAATTCAATGGCTTTATTTAGCACTGTCACTTGTTACCTTGTTAAAGATAAACACATAAAATAGAAAACTTTATAAATCCCAGCCTGGTCATAAAGGGGAGCAAAATGATCTGACTGTAAAAATATACACTCTGTTCATCTCAACAAAAAGGAGAAGCTTTCCAAAAGCATAGAGGTTAGTTTGGACAAGTTTAAAGAAGGACTTTTCTCTTGAATTGAACATCTGTCTATTTCCATCCATGCTTTCCATCCAGCTAGGAGCCGTCACCGACTCATCCTGGCCTGGTGCCATATCCTTCTAACTGACTCACTCATTTAAAATGTGCCCTTACCCAACCTGCTACTTGTTCTGTAGCCTCAAGAGTATTCCTAGAACATTAGTCTAGTCATTGCAAATATACTTCTCTCTGTCTTTAGAGTGGCATGATCCTCTTGGTCTGTGGCTAAACAACCTTCCTGGACTACTCTCAGAACCCCGGCTACACTTGCTTTCTTCTTGTTCTTTACGCAGGGCCCCTGCACTCGCTGGTCCCTCTACTGTGAATCTTCTTCCTCTCAGTTGAATTCCATATATCTCAATTCTCCCGGGAAAACGTACCTGATATTTCTGGGTAGTTGTGACCCTTAAGGATTAATATCTCATGTCCTGTGTGGAGCGATAAGCAGGTTTCCTCCTGATGCAAACAAAGGACATGCACACAGTGGGAACATAGTGAGTATGAGGGAAGGAAAGGAAAAAGGGAAGGAAAGAAAGAGGAAAGGAAGGAAGGGAGGGAAAAAGGGAGGGAAGGAAGAAACAGGATGTTAAAATGAATAAATTCACTCGTAACTTTCTACATCTACATCTCTCATGATGTAGCTGCTGATTCTTTCTACTATACCGTATCACAGCTCTAACTCATCACATCTCTTTTGAAGATGTAAAGCTACATATAGAAACTCAATTGAGCTTGGGTTGCAAAAGAGTCTCCCAAGATATGTTTGGTACTTCCCAACACCTTCCCTTGATCCACACTGATTCCTACTCTCAAACAGTTGGTTCTGTGATACAATGGAGACAAATCTGGACACTCCTCAAAAAAAAAAAAAAAAAAAAACAGGGAAAGAACAAAAGGCTCATGTGATGGGTGGGTAAACAAAACCAAACCCTAAAAGACAGTTTGAATCCAAGTAAAACAGAACAGCATCTGCCACAATGAATTGAAAAGGCAGATGAATTTATCCGGAGGGCAGGAACATACTGAAGTATGAAATCTGGTATCTCTAGAAAAGGGTTCAAAGATCAGCATCATGCAAACAGGAGACCCTAGAGAGTGGAAATCTCCATGACATGATGCTTCTGCCAGTAATTGCTGAATTCCCAGTAACCTTAGTGAAACATAATGTAATTTTTGCTCTAGGCATGGATATGATATTGCCTTAAAATAAACAAGACAGTCTATTAGAATAAATCTGTTAAAAATTACTCTGCCAAGACAAGCTGTAGACATTGAAAGCAAAAATAAAACCTGTTGAGAAACTGGGTCTGCTCATCTCTAATCTAATAATTCACAAGGTGCAGTTGCTAATGTATCCATTCATCCTGAGGGATGGTCAGTAGGGTAGACCACTGGCCAGTGAGCTCCACAACAAATTTATGAAAGTAGAATGTGAATTGCTCAAGATGGCCCAAGCAAGGGAAGACATGTTCAAAAGCTAGGGACAGAATGAAATACTAGTCCCAAAGGAGAAAATACAAAATAATGATGAAGTCCTGTGGGAAATATCCCAACACCTATGAGTGTTTGGCTTTGCTTTAAGTACTGTCACATGCATGCTATTTGAGGTCAAGTGGCTTCCAACTCCTTCACATATATGTGTGTGGTGGGTGGACCTATTACCCACTATCCAGCCATCACCCACATTTTCACATGTGCAGCCATCCATTTATTCCAACAAAATTAGGAGGCACAGGCAAAGGGCCAAGCAAGTGACCATTGACTCAAGCACACACCACCCAAAGCTAGGAAAAGACCAACCATTAGCTCCATTCTGGTCCTCTGCCACATAAGACCATATGCTAAAGGAATAAAATTGTTTCATGGTAGCTAGGTTAGGCGGTGTAATTAAATAGCAACAATACCTTGGTTTGAAGCCACAAAGTCCTTTGGAATGCATCCCTACCTCTCCTCCGCCTTTGTTCCGGCTTAGATCTCATATTTTCCCATCTTGCCTAGCCACTTAAATGAACTCCATGGGGTCAGATCCATTTTTCTCTAGTGCATTCAGAGTCATTTCTTCCAAATGAAACTTGGCTGCACCATTTTCAAAGCCCTTAGTGACTCCCCAGTGATTCCTCAGTGAATGAAGCCCTTCAACCTGAGAGTAGCCCATAGGCTCTCCTTGGGCACCATCCCTCATCAACTTGATTTCCCGGGCTAGATTTTTTCACTTCCTATACTCAAAAGATTTTAAGCTTTTCAAATGCTGTGTTGTACTTATGTTTAGTTTTGAAGTTTGCTTCACCATTTAAATAGGATTTATGGGAGAAGTAAAGTTGTCCACACCCAGACCCTTACTGAATCCTCAGCCTATGCTGGGACAAAGACTTGCAGCCATGACATAATTTAAGGAATATAACAAAACAAGTGCAGGTAACCTTCCACGTAGCAGGATAACTGAAATTCTCTTCTATACCCCAAAGCAACCATGTTGCTCACTCAAGCAGCTAAAGCATCTTGAGAAAGTCTCAAAGTAAGAGCTGATGCTATAATGAACATTTCTGCTATGGTGCACATTTCAGTCCTGGTAGCAACCTGTGAGGGTGGAGATTCCCCAAGAGTGGAGCCACAGCCTTTCTAGGCAGCGCCCCACCCATGTGTCATGCCACAGCTTGTAAGAAGCTGTGGTGTCTGACCACTGCATCTGTGAAGCCTCATTCCTATTAATTCTGATGCTGATCAGCTCTTGATCAAATCCTTCCCTGAGCCAAATTTTGTTTAACCCTCTTTTAAACACTCTCTGAGAACATTGTATCTTCTATAGCAATGGCACAATTTTCAACTAAATTATTATTTAGCAATTCCTTGCTCATTATCTGATTCTTACACTCCACAGAAATGTCCATAATGTCAGAAGACTGTATGTCAATTGCAGTACTGTTGGTGCTTATAACTATTTAACTATGCCAGTGACCGGGCAGGTACTCATTACTTATTGAATAAATGTACCAGAAAGTATGATGTCTTATGACCTACGTCTATAGTCATTATGATTAAATGAAAGAATGTTTAAAATACTGGAAAGTTGTTGGTATAGAGAAGGGAGGGATCAACAGCAATATGTTCAAGTTACTGTGTCTATTAAAAAATAGATACTGTTTTTGTTTAATCATAAAAATATTTTCAGTTTAATATAACTATGTGCTAAGGGATTTCTGTAAGACTTTCTTTATGGGTAAAGGACTAAAAGAGTTCTGCATAGTAAAGGAAACAACCAAATGAATGAAAACATAACCTATAAAGTAGCAGAAGCTATTTTCAGTCTATTTAAAGAGCTTAAGATACAAAATACATAAAGAACATCTACAAACCAATAGCAAAAGGAAACCCAATTTAAAATGAACAAAGGATGTAAATACACTTTCTAGCTTAGGCTAATGGATGTTGAGATGCAGAATATGAGTGAGTCTTTTGGACCATGAGAGAGTATGAAACATTTCTCCAAAAATATATACAAGCCAACAGGCTTTTGAAAAGATTCTCAAAATCATTAATCATCAGAAAGGCAAAAATCAAAACCACACTGAAATACCACCTCAAATCTGTTAGGATATCCTTCTGAGAAAAGTGTGACACCCAGTGAATGCGTATGCAGGGCAGGAGATTAGCCCCTCGCAGCTCTGTTGGTCTCGGGCTGCAGTATTGGTGTTGGGATTTATTTCTCAGTTTCACAACCAAGTAGATAATAGATCAATGAAAATTGAAAATCTAACAAGAGGAAGATGAAGACAAAGACTTCATGGAATAAATAAGGTGATGCTTGACATTTCTTGATGGTTTTCTGGGAAAATGTCAAGCTAGAGTTAAGGGAGCTGTTAAAGGGCTCCCTGGTTTACGGTGAGGGAAGCAGCTTAGCAGCAGCACCTGTGTTCCAGAAGCCCTCAAGAGACTCTTGCCGCTGACACTGTGAATAGAGAAGCTGCAATCTAAAGACTCTGTGTAGGTTCTGAAAACAAGAGTCTTGGTGTTTCCACCCATTCTAGCATCAGAGTACTCACCTCACGTGTTTATGCCAGGACTAGTCCTTCCATTACCACAGTGCTCTCCAGTGCTATGCTGCAGAGCTCCATGATGCAGGGCCAGTGGTAAGTCTTAGGAGTCTGCAGAAGGAGGCTTCTGAGGTTTGTATAGAAAGAATTTATCCTAGGGAAGGTCTTGGAATGAAAAAGCATGATCTAACACTCGGAGGTGAATGAATAATGGATAGAAGGCTCCCATGACTCTTTCCTACCCTGTCCCTTCTCTGCTCGGTACCATGCTCACATTCTGGCGAATGGTCTGGGAATAAAAAGTGGCAGAAACCAAAGACCAATCTCACTAAAATCTCTTTTAGTATTAAGTAGGGATTTCATACTATTTTACTTTACAATGTGAGAAAAGAGGCCCAGGAGAAGGTTCTTGGGGAGACTGTCTCCTGTAATGACTAAGCATAGACTGATGGAAGACAGCAGCCCAGCTTGAAGGCATTCTGCAGTGGTTATAAGAAGGTGAAAGTGTTTTAATTACCAGCATTTCTTCAGGTAGGAAAGGTTGTTGTGCTTCTGTAGTTATTATTATTTTTTTGCTTGTTTGTTTGTTTTAATCCTCTGGGCCAGGTACATTTCCCTAGTACTCACATGCGAATTGTTGGACCATTTGCAGATGCAATTATACCCAGCAATGAAGTGGCAACCCTGTAGTAAGTGTCTGCTCACTTTGCAAAATAGATACTTAGGACAAGCTGATGGCAGCTGAGTCCTGAGTTAGGAAAGATCCCCTGGAGGGGAAGTAGAGACTGAAAGCACACTGGGAGATGAACTGCTGCTTCTCTGTGAAACTGTGCCTGGTCCTTCAAATAAATCCCTTGCAGAATTAGTCAGCTTTGCATCACTGTGACCAAAACACCCAACAAGACCAATACAGAGGAGGAAATGTTTATTTTGGCTCATGGTTCCAGAGGTGCACTTCATGCTTGCTTGACCAAGTCCATTGCCCGGGACTCAAGGGGCATGGTGTGGAGTGCTGCTCCATTCAGGGCAGCCAGGAAGCAGTGAGGAAGGGGAAGGGGCCACAGCCAGATGCCCCCTTCCAGGGCATGTTCTCAGTGACCTACCTCCTCCAGCCATGCCCCACCCTGCTATAGTTATCACCCAGTCCATTCAAATTAGGATGGACTAATTAGGTTACAGCTCTTACAATCCACTTCTGAACATTCCTGCACGAATGAGAACTTTGGGGGACACCTCATATCCAAACCGTAACAATTGCCAACATTCAACATTCTCCTGAATGAAGGTGGACCGCTTTCATCTCTTTCATGATAACCTGGTGGCTGAGTGTTCCAGAACTCTTTCTTACCTTTAAAAAAAATTTTTTAATTGCCAGATTTAAACCCTGACTCTCATTCAAGACTCCAAATCTGTTATCTTCTCAACTAGATTCTCTGTGGCTTATGTCCTGACACCTAGAAATTGACTTGGCTTCAATGCTCAAGTCCTAGGGGTTGAGGTTTGCCTACAACTCAGGTGGAGCAGCACCCACTGATTTCCCTTTATTGTTTCTACTCTCCATTTGGAATCACATCACTTGCATACATATTCAATTTCAGGTCATCAGGAAAACAGAGGATGGAAAGGAGCTCTCTCCCCATACTATATTTCTCTTCAAGATGTCCCTCTTTGACTTCTTTGTCTTTTAAGACTAATAACAAATAGTCGGTGCTATAATTTAGATACGAGGTATCCTCCTAAAGCTCATGTGTAGACAATGTAAGAGAGTTTAGAGGTGAAATGATTGAGTTATGAGGGCCTTAGCCTAATCAGTACATGGATCCACTGATAGATTTTAATGGGTGGTGAGTGCATGCAGGTGGAGAGTGGCTACAGGGAGGGGGGCATGCCTTTGGGGTTTATATTTTGTCCCTGGTGAGCAAAGCAGTCTCTGTCTCTCTGCTTGCTGATTGCCATGCCCTGAGTTGCTCTCCTCCTCCACACACTTCTTCCACAATGTTCTGCCTTATCTCAGAACTAGAACAATGGAGTTAGCCATCTATGGACCAAGACCTCTGAAACTGTGAGCCCCAAATAAACTTCTCTTCCTCTAATTGCTCTTGGCAGGTCTTTTGGTCACAGTGACAAAAAATAAAATAAATTTGAAAAACTGACTAAAATGGTCTGTGCTGACCTATCTTACAACACTAAATCAGAGAGAAGCGGAGCCAGCATGGCCTGAGAAAAGAACATCCTGAAGAGGAATTCTACTAATGAGATCTTATCAGCACACTTTCAGATAGTGGGGAGATTAGATCAGTTTTCAAGGCAGAGGAAACCAAAGCAGTGTAGGAGAAAATGAAGAGAATGTGAGAAAGCTCATTGACCTGATCTAAGGTAGACTCTGCTATGCTCTTTAGGTGTCCCTCGAAAGCCGGGCAGCTTGCTCCAGAGGATGGTTTGTGGATGCTCACAGTACACAGCTCAGAAAGCAGTTTGAGTCTTTTTGGATGAACAATGCCCATTGCTAGTCAGCAAAGAACCATTTTCAATCATGTCTGAGACCTTTAGTTTTCCCTCCTAAGCAACAGTAGCAGACGTTTATATACGTGTCTAAAAGCCCTGAAACCAAGCATGGTAGTGTTATTAATAGTAATGGAAAAAAAGTGTGGGGTTTCCAGTGAACCAAGGAACACTTTAAAGAAGACTAAAGACCTAAGAGAGGTTTCAAGGTGCTCATATTTCACTCCTGAGTCTCCCAGGAGCACCAATAATCCTCCGTCCATTTCAAGCTCTTTCCTCAACTATTACTTCTCTACAGTCTATAAAAACACTCTTTCCTCTCGCCTAATATCCTTATTGCAATTGATTTATGTCTCAACAAATTAAATGGGGTTGGCATCTGACTCACAAGGCCTCTCTTTTCTTAGGAAAGCCACTGTCACCTGAACATCTGGCAGGGGCCTTTGCAAAGGGGACTTTACATGGTTTACAGTGGCTGTTAAGAGCCTTGTGAGGAAGGTTGTAAAATTTTCTCTCCCCTGGTCCTCATCCAACAGGCTGTAAACATTTTTCCATGCTAAACAAACATTTTTGAAGTGACAGGCCTAATGTAACATTTCTTTAAATGTAAAGGCAGCTTTAGAGATTAGGTTGAGGTTTCCAAAAAAGATGGGACCTTCTTTCTGAATGGAGATTCCTTAGAGGTTGTTAAAGCCAGAATAAGCTAACGAGACCCTTTACTTCAGTGTTTTTTTAAATTTTATTTTTTAATTTTTACTAGGAGGAAATAAGGCTCATTCACACTATAGTATTTGTATATTATTCCTGTTGAAAAAAGTTTGAAAAACGGATGCTTCAGATAATATCAATCAGAAAAACATTCTTACCTTTTCAGATTGACCCTTAGGTTATTTTATGATGTCTTTTCTCCCTAGTGGCTGGAACATCCTATACACATATTCATATATATGCATTAGTCATTAAGTGAAAATTTTATTTATTTCTTATGCATTTGTTTGAAATGAATCTGGAAGACAAGAATACTTAATTTGGGCAAGACTTTATCTTGTTTCAACAGTCCAGTAGGTTGTTGGTTTGTTACTTTGCTTATTTTAATTCAAAATCAGCATGTCTCTAAAGCAGTCTCTGATTCAAGGGCTTATCCAGTCTGCGTGTGTCTTCTGGACCTTTTCTGGTAGCACCCAGTGTTCTCTGCTTACTCCAACACAGAGAGGAGCACTTTGAAATCATTTGGATTTAAAAGCTTATTTCTTCCATGCATTATCAACTAGAAGAAGGTCAATATTTCTTCTTTCTAAATTAAAAATATAAAGATCAGGACAATGACATTGCCTGTCTTCCTATCATACATTGCTACTCCTCCCTCACTGTCCCACAACTGGAATTCCGTATGGTTCTACTTATCATGCCCTGCCATGTATGTTAGATTGAACTCATATCATCATGCCAGGGAGAGTGAGGAAGACAAGTAGTATTTATTGAGGTTTTTTTTATATATTAGGTGCATTGAATTTTTTTTTCTTCATATGAAGAATTCAATGCACCTAATGAATACCATTCAATGGTGTTCAGTTGTTTTGGCACCAAAGATTGAAAAGACTCACATTCCTACTTTTTTTTTTCTTGGTATTTGTGTCAAAAATCAAATCACTACATGTATGCATATGTATATGTGTATAATTATTTCTGTAACTTCTATTTCTCTTCCTTTCTTCAGTCTTCAATATTTTCCCCAACAATGTGCTGTTTTTGTTTTTTGTTTCTTAAATTTTCAAGACACAAATTAAATGCAGAATTCTAAGTTCAGAGCTTCATGCAGGGACTTAAAGATAATTTTTTAAAAAAATTTTCTTCTGGTTTGCCTACTATTTTATGATTGTTTGTGTCTTGGTTTAAATATAGATTATGTGTCTGGCTTCTTGTAATATTAATAAATATGAATTATTTTCTAAAATTTGATTATGATGTTTGGTATGATTTTATCTGTTTTGCTTGTCTAACTTGAGGTTCATTGAGTCTCTTGAAAGTGTAGGCTTATAGCTAGGCCTGGTGGCACAGGTCTGTAATCTCAGTGGTTCAGGAGCTGGAGGCAGGAGGATCTCAAGTTAAAGGCCAGACTCAGCAACTTAGCGAGGCCTTAAGCAACTTAGTGAGATCCTGTCTCAAATTAAAAAATAAAATAAAGAGCTGGGGTTGTGGCTCAGTGGTTAAGCAACCCTGTGTAGCCAAAACAACAACAAAAAGTGTAGACTTCTGTCTAATTAGAGTTGGGCATGGTGGCGCAAGCCTGTAATCCCAGCACTTAGGGAGGCTGAGACAGGAGAATTGCGAGTTCAAAGCCAGCCTCAGCAATGGTGAGGCGCTAAGCAACTCAGTGAGACCCTGTCTTTACATAAAACACAAAATAGGGTTGAGGATGTGGCTCAGTGGTTGAGTACCCCTGAGTTCAATCTCTGGTACCAAAAAAAAATTCTACCTAATTAGATAAACGTTTATCTATTATTTTGATGTCTTCCAGTCCACAGTACCTTTTTTTGTTACTTCAACTGTATTGTACATTAGACTGTGACCTTTTTCCCATAACTAACTGGTGCCTTGTTGAGCTTCTTTTGTTTAAGTCTTTTATTCTGTGATCCTTTTGCATAATCTCTATTGCTTTCTTCAGTTTCACTGATTTTTTTTCACCCATCTATGATCTGATGTTAGTCCCTTCCCACTTTCATTCCACTACTCATTTCATGTGAAATGTGTTTTCAATTCTAGCATTCCACTTGGTTATTTTCTGTCTCTTCTATTTATTCCTCCTTCCTTATTTAAATAATATGACCCAGTGCCTCATTATGCATTTTAACATCATTACTATTTATTTCATTTTTCTTTCATTTCTTTGCTTCTATTGACTGTTGTTTCTCCATGCTGTGGTTTATTTATTTCTGCTTTTCTAAATGTCTAGCAATTTTGACATCCATACAAATCTCTCAGGAAAATAAAAAAGTAAAAACAACAAAACAGAACCCTTCTCTCCATTCTGTATCTCTGTGGCTGTCAGCCCAGTCTCTTTCTTTTTCCATAGGATATGATCATCATTTTAAAATTTTGTGTTTCTGTTTCCTCATCCTTAACCTTACCTCTAATAATAATAATAATAATAAGAAGAAGAAGAAGAAGAAGAAGAAGTACTATTATTATTTTGTAGTGTAGGGAATTGAAACTGGGGCCTCATGCATGGTAGGCAAGCACTCTATCACTGAGCTATATCCCCAGGCCTTCACCCCCAATTATTTACTCTGTAATGTGAAGTAGTCAAGCCTATCTTCTTAGAATCTGGGGCACTTTTTTATTCAGTCTTTAAAAATATCTCTAATTTATGAAATAGCTATAATAATATGCCGATTCTGTCACCACTTACAGGTGGAGATCACCTTTTACAGGTAAAGTGAGATCACAGTGTGTTACACAGAGGCATCCCACATCCCTCACTTTTCGCTTGGTTCAAGCCCCAGCTCTGGCCCACGCCTCATCTTCCAGATCCCAGACTCTGTCCCACCTCCATATTTTTTGTCTGTGTTGATCCCTTGACCAGGAATCCATGCTACTCTGGAGGATCCTCCAGGAAGAAGTGCTGGGGTAGATGTTCTTCTGTTTGTGCTTCTCTGTATTTTCTTTTTCATGGTAATTTTCCAGTTATGTATTTATTTTGTTTTCTAGTCACTGAGTTTCTATGAGTAGAAAATTCTCCTTATTCACCATGAGATTTCAAGTTTTTCTTCTAAGTGTGTATTTTGTGCATTTCACTTAATTTCTGGACCCAATAAGCGTTTGACGAACATTTATCAATTGGATGTATGTGTGAACACTTTAGTAGTTTATAATAAAGGCCTAACATGAGTCCACAGGTAGAATATCATTACAAGTAAACAATCAATCCCTCAAAAGACCTATCAAACCTTAAGACTATCCACTTGATGTGGAAACTGTGTCTAAACAAATCTTGATAACTTTCTCTATTTTGTTTGCTTGGAGTTATGTACATAACCATGATAATGAGTAGTAAGTAGGGCCCCACTATTTTTTTCTATATTTGCCTTCTGGTAATTTCCTTAATAATAACTGACCCAATATCAATGGTATGTTATTTGCCCATTTGTGTATCTCCTATCTCCTACATTAGATTTTAAATGCATCTTATCCTCAACATAATGTCAGTTTTATTCGCTGGTGTATCACCAACACCTAGTATCCCACATAAGCAAGTATTCAGGATCAATGCAAATTCTATCTGTGTCTCCTTTAATTTTTCCACTTTCTAAACACAATTCTATTTTTATAATGAAAGGGAGAATGATGCAAAGGGCAGAGACCTTTAACCTGGACTGAGCCCAGAGAGCCTGTCCACCAATTTCACCAATTGCTCTGGGTAAGACATTGAATCTCACATTTTTCTTCTATAAAAATGATCCTAACAAAGTCTACTCATGTGCTGGTATGAGAAATTCATTCAATCCACACATGGAAAGGGCTCAGTCTGGGTTCCAGAAAATCTTTTATTCCCATCCCTTGTAGGATATCTCATCCATCTCTTATACCCTATACAAAGGAAATGCCATTGAAATTGTAAAAACAAAATACTTATATTAAGGATGAAACAATGCTGATGAAAATTATCTGAAAGAAATTTGAGTCTTTAAACTGAATTCATGAAATGAACATTTTTACACAGCTCTCTGCCTGCATTCCTGCCAGAATTAGTAAAGAGAGGGACAGTTTTAAAAAGAAAGAAAATAATATTCCAGCTGGCCTAGATTTATAAATTGAAGGAACTGCATGCCAAGAAACATATGGCAATTTATTTAGCAAACACTTAAGGGGCATCTATTATGTGCGTGGTGCAGGAATAGGTACCAAAGATGAAAACGGATGATGAATTGCCTCTGATTCAAGGATGCTTGTCATGTCTTGGAAAAAGACTGGACTTTACATTAACCTTCTACAAATTTGTAGCAAACGTGTACATTCTATTATCTTTAACTTTTTACATTTGTGAGAAAAAGAAAAAGAAGAAGAAAAAAATATTTCCCAGTCACCTTCACAAAAGTATGAAGGGATCCAAAGGAAGTGTATATGAAAAAGCCCTTCATCTATCCATCCAATAAATATAAGCCCAGGATCATCTATGTTCTAGGTTGGCAATAAAATGGCTCATGAAGCCTACAAGCTCCTATCTTCATTGAGTTTATATGCTTTATGATCTGGAAAGCACTTGGTGAATCATAAATACTTCAACAAAGTGTCATGGTCCTGGGAGAACTTAGCATGGCAGTGAGAACAGCAATGGTCATTCATTTGCCCACAGATGCAACATTGAGGTCCCACAATAACATTGAATGGGACAGAGATTTTAGTAAAATGGTTCTCCAAGAAAGTAGGATTAAATTCTTAACTTAGGTATTTCTTTGTATAGTCCAAGTTCCAATGAGCTGGCCTAATGTCTGGAATGGATAGAACGAGATTTCCTAGATTCCAAGTATCCTTCAGAATTATTCCAAACTAATAAGACTATTAGTTCTGACTTAATTTGAACAGAAAATAAATCTTTGATGTTGACCAGGGTCATTAAAGTACATTGTTCCAGGCCTGAGGTTTTTGCATAATTATTATCTAATATGCTTCTGGTTTGGCCATTAGTATTAAACTCAGATTTAAATTATTTATCAATTACACTCTATACAGAGCTTCTCAATTTAAACTTCAGTTAATCTTGTCTTTTAACAGATGATTCTATGAATTAGCAATACAGCCATTAACAGTTGCTATACACATTTCATACTGACTCATTTCCACATAGACAAAATGTAGTCTCCACTACATTTTGTAGTTATTACAAGGCTGTTACAAGAAGACCTTCTGTGGAATCTGTCTCATCTCTTGCATTTTGTGTTCCCACCAAAAGTATTTTAAACTCACAAAATTAATCCCACTGTAATCTAATCATCTACTGTTAATGTCTGTCTTTCAAAAACTTATCTCCATTAAGGACCTACCTGTGCAATCTCATCTCTCTCGTAACAGGGTAGGAATGCTATGTCTCCCGCAGGCTTGTGACCGTGAAATGATGCGTAAAGTGCCCAATCACAGAACGATCACGTAGCCATCTCCTTTGTTCATGTTGATTTTATTGTTCCACAAATGCTGACTCTAGCCTGTCATGGATGTCTCTTAATGATAGCTCTACTACCCTACAATGGCCTGTCACCTGCAGGTAGCTAGGGCTGCTTACGGTGGGGCGGGGGACTCAGTGTTCAAGCTCAAGGATTCTTAACATAAACAGGAGGAGCCTGGTCCTTCTGGAACAGCACTTACCTGAGGTGTGACAGTTTAGAGTCCTGGACTATGTGTTCTCACTCTCAAGTCTCAGTTCTAGCATAAGCCTGGCCTATAACTCAATAAATATTTGTTAAAAGAGTTCAATAAATAATTTCACTGTTACAAAATAAAACAGAATGTAACTGTAATGATCATTTTTATAAATTTCAGGTGCTATATTTGAGAAATGGGGTTATTCTGGTAAATTCTCTTTGTTACAGAGCAATTTACAGTTTACCAAAACCAGTTAATTTTAGCTATAAATTTCACTATGTAGGACCAAGTTTAAGACCTTGTATGCTTTGGAAGTCAACATGTGTCCATCATCACAAACACACACACAAAGCTAAGTTAATTTTATTAATTTGCCAGAAAAAAAACCCTGGACTTAGTGATAAATCTGGGTTTGAAGTCCATTCATTTGCCAAGTGCTACTTGACAAGTTATTCGGAAAAAGAAAAATAGAGAGGGAAAATTTGGGTTTTGGATTTGGAAAGGATAAGAATCAAATTTCCTTAAGTGTCAGGTTTTTCCTTTGTAAATGGCATTTGTAATTCCTACCTCATAAGGTTATTAGAAGAATTAAATAAAATAATGTCTTGTGAAATGCGGTTGACACCAAATAACTCATCTAAGAGGAATTTTCTGCATTTATAAAATGGAATTAATATTTCTATTATAGCATGATAGGAGTTGAAGCAATATATCTGAAATACCTTCTGAATAAAAAATTGATATTGAAATATGCCATCATTAAAACTGAAATTATTAATAAGACTAAAAATCTTTTATTCCAAATATTTTAAAGACCTCATTTATGGTATGCTGAAAAATCTGTTTTGACAAAATGGATTTGTTTTAAAAATTGAAAATAAAAGCAGTCTGAAATTAGACTCCTTGCACTATTTTAGAGCCTGTAAAATACATGTTCTGATCAATAATGTCGGCACCAATTTCCCACTAGATGAGATGACAACTTCTTACTTTGAAGTCCCACATGGGGACAGGTTTTACTACTGAGTAAATGACACCTGATGTGTCAATAGAACTCTGTTAAGGGAACAGAAATCCGGTTGTTGTTTTTTTTCCCCATTTTTCTACCACAAGTCCAAAGGCTTTAGTTAACAAATTAACCCTCCAGTACCCTCCAGTTAGTAGAAGCCTGAAATGATGACCACTTCCCCAATCATGGAGTAGCCTTTTGAGTGCAGGTGGCCTCTATCCTACAGTTGTATCATATTTACACATCACTGGTGTATTTGACAAGAGATGATTTTGCAAACTACAGAAAGCTATCCTTTCAAGTAAGCTTGGGTAACTTTTTGATGGAAACTTTCTAAGTAAATTTGATGTTTCCTCCCTGTGAACTATTATAGTTTCGGGTGTCTTCCTGGGTATCAGTGTAAAGTCTATGTCCCTGGTCTAAAGGGCCCCAGATTGCTGTGCTTAGGGTTGTCATGTTTTTCCTGTTCTATCATCTCTTTCTGGTGACTGGATCTTGTTCTTTTCGGGTTTTCCCTTCTTAGCTCTGTAAGCCCAATATCCTGGGAAACCCTTCCATGGGGGACATGGGAATAAGTTGGTCATTGTGTAAGCTACCAAGTAGCCAAAGTGAGAGCAGAGCTTGTTAACAGCCTCTGTAATGGAGGAGAAAATAGAAATTAAATGGGTGACTGAGGCCTCCTCACAGGCAGGATTAATGAGTTTTGTCACCTGGATCATCCATAATTTTAAAGCAAAATTCTTTTTCTCTCTGAATTGTCAGCTCATTTGTGAATGGCTGCAACTACCCTATGTAGCATGCTTCTCCCTCTGGGGGAGAGCTGTGGCCCATGCTACCTCCATAAGTTGTGTTCTACTAATTAATAAGCAGTTGATTAAATGTGATCTAGGTCATGTTTCCACCATCACAAAGAATTGGTTTAAGAGTTAAAAAAAAAAAAAAATCAGTCCACAGAAGTGATCTTTGTTTCATTGGATATAACTGAGAGCTCATAAGGCTCTCAGTTGACACATTAGGCTGGAGTTTCCATAAGTGCTTTTCTTGTGCAAAGAGAAGGAGGTAATGGGTGCAGTCAGGAGTCATAGGGAGGCCTTGGGGATCTTGGCCTGGCATGCACATAAATTTTGAGTCTGGAACTGTTTACATGAGAAAACTTCAGTAGATTACTTAACATTTCTTATTATTTAAAATCCTCCCTCACAGGTTCTAAGGACATACTGAGTGGCACAGGGGACACACATGCAGGTTACATACTCAGTCCCTGTACCATCCCCAGTCCTCCTCCAGCACTTTCATCATTAGAGGCTCTGCTTCCATAACCAGGCCACCCTAGTCTCTTTACTTTCCTAGAACACAGCATGCACACTCCTGCTCTGACTTGATGTCCCCTCGGTTTGGAGTGTTCTTCTTTTGGAAATTCATGTCATCTACTCTGTTCACAATTCACCATGCTCAGGGGTCCTCCCCAAGCACTACTGTTATACTTTCCACATGATTTGGTTTATAGACACACACACAAACACACACACACACACACACACACACTCACACACACATCTGTGCATGTGCATATGGTATTAGCTTGTTTGGAATGTTATAAAAAGAGTCCATACACTGAATCGTTTGTAAATAAGGAAAGTTACCTCCCATAGGTCTGGAGGCAAGAAAGTCCAAAATCAAGATGTCAGCAAAATTGGTGTCCGGCAATGTTTGCTTTCTGTTTCCCAGAGGGCTGCTCCTTGCTCCGCCCCCACATGATAGAAAGAGAGCACTCTGATCCCCTAAGCCACTTATAAGGGCACAAGCCCCATTCATATCAGCTCCACCCTCATGACTTAATCATCTTCTTATGCCCCCAACTCCTAATGCCATCACCACGGGAATCAGGATTTCAGTACTGAAATTTGAGGGACACCTTCCATCCAGAGCATATGTTATGTAGGTAGGTTTATATTTTTGTTTATTGTCCTCCTCTCTCTGCCAGACAGGGACTTGGTTTTTTTATTTAGCTGTGCATTCCCAGTGTCAAAGATTTTTCCTGACACATAGCTCAACTTCATTTTGTCCTTGTTGGATGGACAATGAATGAGTGAATCCATGAACAGAAGTTTTGAGATAAACTTACCTACAGAGTAAATTCCATAGATTGCTATGGTTGAGGGAAATTATGATCCTGGCCTTTGCATAGGGAGGTTCAGAAAGAAACTACAAGTACAGATGAGCAAAGAGGCACGTGTGGCATTAGGCAATGGCTCTGCCTTTAGCCTCTCATGCACCATGCTGTCTGGCCTGAAGCTCAGCATCGTTTGACTATAGGAAGACTGCCTGCCTGACTCATCTCACAGAGCTGCCATGGGGCAGATATGACAATAAGTGGAAAGGGGACTTGACAAAGCAAAGGGCTGCATCAGTGGAGATTATTTTCAGATGAAACGTGACAGCATTCTGTGTCAAATCAGAATCCTCTCAATGAGGTAGACACAGTCGGGGTGCTGGAGGAAAACACTAGAAAATCTCCTTCTGTTTAAATTTCTATTTTAGACTTCTGTAGTTACTATTTTTATGTTTAATTTACATTGTATATTCTATACAATTTAAGTTGTACACATATAAAGAGAGAGATTAGAAAATGCATTTGTGGAATCTAAATGTACATACATAGATTAAAAATGTATATGTGGAACATGTTTGGAAATTTTTTTTCTTGATGGAAATGCAGACAAGAAATCTCAGAAAGCATGGTTTTTAGTCATAGTTAGTACTGATAGTGTGTTTCTGCTTGAACTAACTGCAAATTTTATGTAATTAATAGTAAATACCTATACAGAGCTCAGTACGTAAAATTGGAAGAACTTTCCAAATATTGACTTGTGCAATGTGAATGGAGAAAGGTAAATTTAAAGTGGAATTTCTCTAAGCCATGCATTCTCAATGGGGGGAGAGGCATTGTCTGCACAGGGGTGAAACTTGGTTCTTTGTGGCAAGTACAGTGAATGCTATTTTTATTGTGTGAAAAGCATAGATATACACACAACATATAAACTTAAACAGTATATTTATGGTATTAGAATCCCATGGGGATCAATTAGAGCAATACTGTCTAAAAAGATCCATCAGGTGGTATTAATGAAACAATAAATAGTTAAAGGGAGGAGAACAAAAAATGAAAAAAGGAGTAGAACCACTCTCCTAGATACTAGTAATATACGCTATTTTTAAAAGTTATAGAGGCTCAAAAAATTAGAGGTATTTAATATGGATCCAAACTGTGTGTGAGTACTTCAAAATTGTGCAGTATTTCCGGATGGAAATTTAGCATGTGACTTTCTTAGAAGAAGAAAATAATAATAATAATAAGACCTCAAAAATATTTACTGGGGTGTTGATCCAGAAAACTACTCCAAAATGGCCCATCTGTGCATGGATAATCAATTGCATATGCTAGTGACTTTTCAGGCTTTCAAAATGCTTATGCATATACGATACCATTGGGTATCTATAATATCTACAACAACTTGTCAAGGTAAGTTTTATTTGGCATTATCTTTTATGAATCAGCAAAATGACGCTATAGGAAGTTTAGTAGGAGAACCGAAACCCCACATTTTTTCTCAGAATGCTGTTTTTTCTGAATATAAACATTTTAAAATATTTTTCTTTCTTAAGTATATATTATAACATTTTAACATCCAACAGTTGTACTGTATTATAATCTTCTAAACAAGAAATTTGTTCATTATAATTTAGAACAGTTATTCCTCTCAAGGGTGTTTTAAATATTTCAACATAATTTTCGTACAGTAACAATAGAACTTTATTATTACTAGTTTGAATACTTTTTCTTGTAGTAAATATTGAAACGTGGCAAAATTTTTATCAGAAAAGTAAACCATTCTGTAAAACTATGGACTTATTGAAATTTGTCTTCTATGTTATCAATAATGCTTGTTCAGGAATCCACCTAGGGAGTCTGGAGTTGGCTCCTAGTAAGTCCAGCTGAACCTTTGCTTCAGCGCTCTTATTGGCCAGGCGAGTTGGGTAAATTATCTGTTCAAGTGTTTCTATTTTTACTGAGTTTCTTCATTAAGGAATTGGAAGATTAATTGAGAATCACAATGCCAGGATGTGTCAAAGTCATCTCATCTTGAATGTCCTCTGTGAATCTTTACATTTTCTACCTAAGTGGAGGTCATTACTGCACAGGAAGCCTTTACCAGGCTTTAATGGTTTCTAGATTTTTCTCTACTGATGTTTATAGTTCCAAGGCTCAATATTGCACAGGGTTGCTTCCCTGATAGCCTGGAAATTTCTTGAAGCCAGGGCTTCAAGATATATTTTCTGACTGTCCCAGTACGTCTTTGTGTGAGTTTGCTAGGGCTGCCAGAACAAAGTCTCACACAGAACAAGGTGCCTAAACAACAGAAACACGCTTCCCCACAGTTCTGGAGCCCAGAAGTTGAAGATCAAGGCGTTGGCAGCATTGGATTCTCCTGAAGCCTCTCTCCTAGTTTATAGATGTCATCTATTCCCTTGATTTTCCCACTGTGAAGTGTCTTAGAGACCATGTCTTAATAACATCCTCTTCTGATGTGAACTTCTGATACAGGGCATTGGGACCCACCCCAAAGACCTCATTTAATCTGAATTACCTACTTAAAGACTTTTATTTCCAAATGCAGTTGTATTCTGAGGAACTGGGGATTAGGACTTCAGCCCCTAACAATCTTACTAACAAAGTCCATGTATATTCTTAGTGAACAGGTATTGAAAAAATTTCAACTCTTACAAAACAAATAGCAGAGAAGCTGAATTTTTTCTTTAATAAAACTGATTCCTAGAACATAGTACATATGCATATTTTGTAAGCGTGCAGCTTGATCAGGTATTAAAACATGAGTAAACTCATGTCACCATCGGGACCAGTCAAAACATATAATATGACCAGTTCCTCCTACTCTGTCCAATAAATAGTTCCTTCCAACTTGCCACCATTTTGACTTTGAACACCACAAATTGTGTTTGCCTGTGTTGAACTTTAGATAAATGAAGCCACCAGCATATATTTCTATGCACTGGATTCTTCTGCTCTGCATTTGTGCAGAGACTTATCCATATTAGTACCTGCAGTATGAATTAACTCGTGTGTATTGCTATGTAGTATTCCATGGTGTGAATGTGCTGTGCGCTTTCTCTTCAATCTATGCATTATGTATTTCAGGGTGGTTCTGGCTTGAGGAACTATGAATAATGCCTGCAATGTGCGTTATTGTATATAATTAAGCAAATACCTAACAGGAAAAGTGCTGAAGCATGATATTTTTATATTCAGTTTAACGACTAATTCTAGTTTTTCATTTGTACCAGGACTCCTTATTTCTAAACAGAGTTCTATGATATCTGTGCCTCTACAAAATGGTGTATATTATTTCACTGTGGCTTCTTTTGTTTGTATTTTTCTGATGATTTCTGAGAATAAGTGGGTTTTTGTACATTTATTAAAATTTGAAAATCTGTTGTGAAGTATCATTTGTTCATTTTTTGTTAACTCATCTCTTTCTTGTCAATTTGGTTTGAGTTTTATGTACTCAAGATGCTAGACTTTGGTTAGTGATCTGTCTCACAAATATCTTCTCTTACACTATGATTTGCTTTTTCATGTTTTAATGACAGTATTGAGCATTATCATCGGTATGTGACAAGCTGCATAATTTTTTTATTAGTTTATTTAATTGCATTTCAAGTCATAGTACATATATAGAGCTCAGTTTTTCCATTTCTCTGGTTGCAAACCAGATAAAGTCACACCAATTAATTGTGTCTTCATACATGCACCAAGGGTAGTGATGATGATCTCAATCAACCATCTTTACTATACCCATTCCGCTTTCCCACCCCCCACGTCCCCCATGCCTCGTCCAGAGTTCCTCCATTTCTCTTATGTTTCCCATTCCTACCCCCCTTATGTATCAGCATCCACTAATCAGAGAGAACATTCAGCCTTTGGTTTTTTGGGATTGGCTTACTTCACTTAGCGTAATGCTTTCCAATTCCATCCATTTGCCTGCAAATGCCATGATTTTATTCTCTTTTATTGCTGAATAATATTCTATTGTGTATATATGCCACAGTTTCTTTATCCATTCATCTATTGAAGGACATCTGGGTTGCTTCCACAGTTTTGCAATTGTGAATTGTGCTGCTATAAACATTGAAGTGGCTGCTTTACTGTAGTGTGCTGTTTTTAAGTACAAGCTGCATAATTTTAAAGTGCACAAGGTAACATACATTCCAATATATATCATTACCACCACAGTCAGGATTCTCCAGGTCCCTTGGCAATTCCTCCCTCTTGTGACCCTTTTCCCCTTTGAGGACATATGTTTTTCAAAACTCATTTTTTTGCTAGGCCTGATCTACTGTTAAAGGATTTTCAACTATTACATCATTGACGGCTTGGGCTGGATTGTTCCTTGTTGGGTGGTTGAGCGGGTTCTCCTGTGCTTTGCAATATGTTCAACAGCATCCTCAGCTTTGACCCGCAAAAGGTCAAGAGCAACTCCCAACTGCACAACTAAAACAGTCTCCAAACATTGCTAAATATCCCTGGAGTGGGGGTATAATGGCCTTGCTTGAGAAACTGCAAACTTATCTGTTGAGTTCAAAATTTTAATTATTGCACTTCCGTATCCTAAAATTTCTTATTCTCTTTTTAAATAGTTTGCAATTCTTTAGTCATTCCATTTTTATTTCCATTTCATTAACATGTAATAAGAATTATTATAAAATACACATCTAGAAACTTCAGAATCATGATCTCTACTGGTTATTCTATCTTGGAGTTTGGCCAAATCTTTATCTAACTATCTGTACATATGTGATATCTTATAAAGGCAGATTTTTTTAAAGTTTTTACTAAAAAAGCAACTTTATTTTGTTCTCCTACTAGTCAAATCTTTCTCTTACTCCTAGATAAAACTTGGGCAACTCCCATGGCTCTTTTTTGAGAGGGGCAATGGGAATTGAACTCAGTAGCCTTTTAAGGTCACAAGCCTTTTATGATCAATTTTAGTTTACAGAAAGTCTTATCTCCGATCAGCTCCCAGATGGTGTTAACATGTTAATAAAACATTCAACTGGAAATGTACATCAGTTCAATCTTTCCTTGAAGGCACTGCTTCTACCCTTTCCTGTCAGAACTTCCAGGGGCTGTGCTGTGTCTTGTGGATGGAGGGGTGGAGAACATTGTCCTTTTTCTCTTTTTCTACCTAGACCATATCCTGGTCCTCAAGTTTGCTCATTTTTATTTCTAAGGCAGATATTCTTAATCCAACCAAGGATGAAGGTGACTGAAGCCAGGCGTCA
Source organism: Geosciurus inauris (assembly GCA_004024805.1). Classification (NCBI taxonomy): domain Eukaryota; kingdom Metazoa; phylum Chordata; class Mammalia; order Rodentia; family Sciuridae; genus Geosciurus; species Geosciurus inauris. The sequence continues at coordinate 121,050 of PVHX01004168.1, forward strand.
CTTCTGGTGAGGGCAGGCTTATTTCATGTTCTCCTTACTTCTTAGATCTAGTCCTCCAAGGTAATCTTAAAGCACGGCTGGTCTTTTCAGAGACTCTCCTCTCTGGTGGGTCCTGAGCCTCAGCCTTGGTCCCCAGGGGTGTGATGCAGACCTACATCTGCTCAGCTTTCACTCTCTTGGCCTCTGCCTCAGGAGCCAGCCACCATCTCAGGGCAGCTCCGCAAGCTGGAGTCCACTTCTGCTGGCTCCTTCCTCCTCCGGCGTGGTTCCTGCAATTCCCCACAGCCTTCAAACAGATGTTTTTGTCTATTTTAAACAGTTTTCCTAGTTGTTCTCAGAGGGATGGTTGTTTCTAAACAACCTAGACAGCCATTGCCAGAAGCCTATCTTTTATTTCTCCTTTGTTTACAATCTATTTAGAATGCTGGAGTGCTTCGGGGCTTGGAGATGAACCTATTTTTTTTTCCTTCTCTATACTTATCAGCAGGCAGTTAGTTCTAACTCACAGCCTTTTATTTTGTTTTGTTTTGTTTTCAGAAATAATTACATGACAATGGCAATAAGAAAAGGATCTGGTAAACGCTGGTAAATTAGGTAAACAATTAATAATCTCCCCCTCAATATTTACCTCCCCAGTTCCCTAAAATGAGCAGTGTTGATACACACCGGTCTATGCTATTTTGACGTCTCATGGTATCGTGCTCCTGTGCAAACACACGTGCTCCACCCATAGCACCCACAACAAAAAAGAGTTCTGTAATTACCCATTTTGTCAAAAATTGACTTCCTTAAGTGCGCTCATGTGTATTTGAATTTCATTCTCTTGATTGAAAATATATCATGTATTGTGGACATCCGTTTGCATGAAGGCCTAATTTATTGTTTTGAAGATCTGCATAACATGACATAGTGTGGCCATATAACACTTCCATCTTTTACTCTCCTATTGAAGTATGATGTGTTTTTGTCATCATAATACCGATAGGTAGATAATGCATAATAGATTGATGGATTGAAGGATATATACACATTTGCAAAAAAAAAAAAAAAAAGCAAACTTTTCAGTTGAGTGACTGGGCCAAAGAATCTATATATTCTAATTGCGATATGTACAATTCCATCATTTTCCAAAAGTTTGCACTTATAACCATTACCATTAGCATTCTTTGTGAACCTCCAGCTTACCAGATTATGAGTTGTCCAGGACAGACTTTTTTTTAATTCCCTTTTTTTTTTGAATTTCAAGCAATCTGAAGATAAAATAATCTGTTTCAGTTTTAGTTTTCATTTATCTGACCCATAGAAGACAACTAGAAGCTGAAATATACATATGTATGCTATATATCAAAATGTATATAATGTATGTCTAGAGAAGAAAATATTATAATGTTATTCTTAAACCTCTAAGAGCAATCCAAAGTGGAAAATGCCTACTCTAAAGTGCCAAGGAAATAGAAACAGGATCTCAGTGTAAATCTATGGAGAGATCATTAGGATGTCAAAATGAAAAGTTAAAAAGTCAATACATGCCTAATGTACTGACATCTGAGAATGACACTTCCTGTCAAGTTGAGGGGGGTGAATGACTGTCAGGAGAGTTTTCTCAAATCAGCTTGGGGAGTCAACAAAGTAGGAGGCACAAGGAACGCCCTATTTGAACTGCATTATATGATCCCAAGACTAAGATAAAAACAGGTGCGCATGCTTTCTCTGCATTAGGAATGTATTTAGTGCTATGTTCTAATTCTATGTTTTTCATCTGTCACTCATTTTAGAAGAGCAGCATCCTCAAACCATGTTCATTTTGTTATTAGAGAAGACACTAGAGGGGCTTCACTGGGTCATATGCATATTGGGCATCTGAAGTTTTTCTCTAGTTTCCATCCAAAGTAGCCAGCTATTTATATATAACACCCAGAATGTTATTTGCCTCTGGCCTGCTACTTGTAGAAATGAGTGAGTCCACATTCTGTAATAAGAAGAACATTTAATTCTTTCCTGTATACACTAATAAATAAACATACTATAAATGCTATAGAGAAGGGTCACATTAGTGACACCATGTGCTAAACACCGAATGTGGCTAAAGGAATGCCTCTGTGCTGAACAAGTCTGTACTTCCTTTTTTACAGCTTATGCTATTTTGGTCTCACAATTTGGTCTATTAGAATGGCTAGACTTTGCTTTATGACCTCTATATTTTATTTTTGCTTAAACATTTCCATAGAGTTTAAATTATTGATTATAGCCCTCTTTTCTAATTATTTTAAAACTCTCCTCAACTGAAGCTTGTTGTAAGCATTTAAACTGTCTTGGGTCTTTTTCAACATGATCAAAGCAACAACTAACCTTCAAAACCATATCTGCCTCCAACCCCTGCTCTCTTCCACTGGCCTGCATCAGTGAACTTGGGAGAAGTGATTTCCCTATTCCCTTTTCTCCTCGCCCACTCATTCCTCAACCCACTGCAGCCAGGTCTTAGAGTGCCCCCAACAACCCACACTTGGGGCAGTTCATGCCACATCACCTGGGCCTCTAGCAGTACCTGGTCTCTTGAAGGATGCTGTTCACCATTTATTCTTTCTCTTCTAAAAAGATGTCTGTTCACCCCACTGTTAGGGCACCAGACTCAGTGTTACAGCCCAATGCTCTGGCCTTTCCTCTTTCCCATATGCAGCTTCATTCTCCTCTGGTTCCTCTTCGCTAGCAGCAGGTGTAACTGAGACCAATGCCTTACCGCGCCCCTCGGTTCGTTCCTGCTTCCTGCCCGTCTTACACATCATCGCAAGATCATTTCCAACATGGAAATCTGGTCATGTCAGTCACCTGTGGAAGCTTTCCAATGGCCTTCCATTTTTCTTAGAATGAAGATCCAAGTCCTCCAATTGGCCCTTCCAAAGTCCAGCTCCAGTCCCCTCTCAAGCCTCATCTCATTCCTCACTCTTCACATGGCTACTCCCCTGCCCTGTTCCCTCCTCCACAGGGTCTTATACACAATTCCCCCTCTGCCTGTAAAGCTCTTCCCTCCTAAGGCTTTGGCTCTCTGTGTCTCAGTATGATTGTGCTCTCCTCAGGAACCCGCTGACACTCAGATAGGATTAGACAGAAGGATTAGACAGTAGCTAGTTCACCCTTATGCACATTCTTAGCAACATGTGCTTTCCTTCACACCATTCGTCACAGCAACACATTGCACACTAATTTTTGTGGGTTTTCTATGTTTTCTGGGAATTACTGACAGCAGCATGAGGACAGGACCCACACCAACTTCAGTTCACTGTGTCCAGGACCTAACTTGGTTCCTTACATGTGGTGAGTATTGTGCTTCTGAACTTACTATTTTTAGGATGGAGTGCTTGTTTCCCCTTAGTACGCTCTGAAAATCTATTTTTAGGTGTCCAGTTGTTGTGTTTTGATTCAAGGAATCCCCCCAAAGTTTCTGTCAATGTAAAAATGTTTGGAGGTAAAAGTATAAAATGAAAACTGCATTTAGTTGATGAAATGCATTCATCCATTTGATGGATTAATAATTTGAATGGACTAACTGGGTGCTAACTTCAGGCAGTGGGGTCATGTGGGTGTGCCCCTGGGGTTGATATTTCCCTAGTGCCTTGCTTTCTCTCTCTCTGCTTCCTGGTTGCCACAAGGTGATCGACTTTCCTCTGCTGTGCCCTTTTACCCTGGTGCTCTGCCTCACGTGGGCCCAAAGCAATGGAGTTGGCTGACCATGGACTGAACTTCTGGAACTGTGAGCTTAAAATGATCTTTTCCTTTTCTAAGTTGCTTTTGTTGGGTATTTTGTTCACAGCAATGAAAACCTGACTAACATGCCAGTGGTATAGCAATCTAGGCTTTCTTTTCTTTCCTTCCTGTTTGTCTCAGGAATTCACTCAGGTGTTTATCAACACTATCTACCATGTTGGATTGTGTAGATTGCATTAATGGCCAAGGGTTTTTTTTTTTTTTTTTTTTTTTAATGTTTACAAAACTTTTCTATGTGACTTTGTAATTTCTCTTGTCAAAAAGTCAGAATAACTTTCCCCTCAATTTTGAGTTCAGACACAGGTCTTGTTTTGACCTTCATAAACACTAACTTTTGAGCCATTGGCATCTCCCTGGAAAGAACATACCCAGAACAGTTGCTGTTCCTAAGAGTAGAATGAAAGACAGTCAGACAGAGGTAGACAGCTGAACCAAGTAGGCCAGCCAACCCCCAGAAGACCTAGACACAAAAGCTAAGTGACAGTTCATTATATGCTTTGGAGATTGTTGCTGTTGCGTGTTACACAGCAGTATTGTGGCAGCAGTTGAACAACACAGAAAGATTAAATGGGATAAGGAAGCAAAACATTTGAGCAGAGCCTACTCCTTTCCCTGTCTTTCTTACCTGGTGAGTTTGTGTGAAATGACACACACTTTGCAGTTTTCCACTTTCTGAGACAATATCCAGCAGAAACCTTGATATGTTTTAGTAGGATTAGACAGTAGCTAGTTCCAGTCATCTAGACAGAGGCAGGTACTAGAGATGGTGTGGGCAGATGCTACCACTTACTGTAATTATTGAGCAGCCGCCATTTTGGAGTTGCATTGATCTTGTTTGTGGCATCTTTTCTTACTCATCTATTTCTCTTATCTTTATTATTTCCCCTTTCTTTCTTTAGATTTACACTGTTTTGTTGTTGTTGCTTATTGTTTTCAGTTTGCTTTGGTTTTTTTCTTCTTCAAAGTTCTGGAGTTGAAGAATCCATTTATAATTTTAATATTTCATCTTCTCTTATATGAATATGTATAGCTACAATTCTTGTCCATCCAGGATGGTACCCACAAGAATAACTTTCATTACATTCCCCAATTTTAATACATAGTATTTCCTTTGTTATCAATTCCTAAATATTTTGCAATTTTATCATTTCTTTTGAGTGAAGAATTATTCTGAAATGGTTTCTTTTTGCTGCTATCATGTATTTTATGTGTGTGTTTAAATTTTTCTGTATGTTGTGATGTTTTGAGTCTTAAGAGAAGCCTTTCCCACTGGAGACAGCCTGCCTTCCCTGCACTTGCTAGTGCTTAGAGATAGCATAGAACCCAGCCAGGGGCATTCCACCCTCATGCAAACTAACCACCTCTTGCACTCTGGGTGACACTATTCCTCAGCCCCAGTTACCTCAGGGCCAGGTCCCAAGCAACCAGAGACCACCCCTCCAGCCCAGAACCAGATAGAATCACTCAAACTTTCTAATCCCAGGCTGTTCACAGGTTCTGCACTGCTGTTCCATCTGCATCTAGGTCCATTGGGGCTCATGCTACAAAATAGCATAAAACAAGTCATTTATCAACAGCAGACATTTGTTTTTCTCTCATGGTTATGGAGGCTGGAAGTCCAACAGTACAGCACCATTAAGTTCACTGTCTGGTGGAGACCTGGATTCTGATTGTGTGGGTGTTATCTTAAAGCTGTGTCCTCGCATGATGGAAGGAGAGGGTCCTAGTCTGGAGTCCTCCACTCTGATGACCTAATGACCTCTCTGAGGCCCCACCTTCTAATGCCAGTGCAAACTACAGCTTCTGGAAACCTCAGTCAAATCTCTTTCAGGTGTCTGTCCTCGCTCAGATCACCAGCTCCTGCTCTCCCGTGGGTCTCTACATGCTGTGCCTCCTGTCCCTAGGACCTGTGACTACAGTGAACCTGTGCTCCTGAATCTCTTGTCTGTCTCCTCCCTTGGGGCCCCCAGTTGACTGCATGTCTCATAAAATAACACAATGAGCACAATCAAAAAACAAATGCTAAATTTAGTTCAAAATATATTGCTTTTTCCTGAAGAATACTATATTGAGTATACATTTCTAATATTATTGCATCATATTCAGAAAATATAAACTATTAAATTACAAATTCTTTAGTATCTATTATGATTACTTTGTGACTGAAAAGATCAATATAGTTTTTAAGGATTCCTTCAGTTTTCTATTGGTGATAAGTCCTTTCAAATATGACATCATCATTGCTCTTGAATGTTTACTGAAATTCTGAGGCAGGAGGTGTGTTTCTTAAAAATTACTATGTTTTTAAAAAACTTTCCTGTAGTTATTTTTCTCTCTGGGAAGAGACAGAGTTTTAGTCATAAAATAATACTACTGACACTAAATAGAAATTTTTATCTTAAATATATATTTTATCAGATATAAATATTATTTTATTGACTTTCTTTTGGTCACTATTTTTCTGACTTTGCTTTAATACTTACTGCTTTCTTATCTTGCAGGTCTCTTTTGTACATAATATAAAGTGGATTTTATTGTTCATAGTTTAAACTTAAGAATGTCTCATTGCAGATAACCTTAAACTCTTTGCTCTTTTATACATTTACTTGAAAATTGTGATTATTTTTATTATTTTAATTGTTATCTTTGAATTTTTAACATGTACTATTTCACTTAAATTCAAATATAAGTCAATAAAGACAATCTATTAAGTATGGGCATCTGTTTTAGCTAACTTTATAAAGGTTGTTCTAAAGCTTCTTTATGATGTAGAATAGCTTACACATTATTGAGATTTTCAGAATTTTATTGTATAAAGATTTTCAGAATTCTTGTAAAATTTCTGATGATATTGATTTCAGGAACTGGAAACAGCTCCTTATTAACTTGCTTATCCTTTAATAAATGGTCTAAGATATTCAAATACTTGGAAAAATGTTGTTGAATTTAACTTCCTTTGGTATTATCCATTTCAACTATATTGTATATGAATGAGGAAAATGGCATGATTTCTTTGTAAAATTTTTTCATTGGTGCATTATAATTACACATAATGGTGGGATTCATTGCTAAATAATAACTTGGATTAGTTCATACTTATAATCTACTTGAAATGTTTGTATTTTCCTTCTTAATCCTTTAAAATTTTCAGATTTAACTATAATATTTTAATTCTTAGACCACTAAGTTTATTGTGACTTCTGACTCTCCCTTTCCCACCACTGCCTTTTCACAAGTGTGACTTTTTATTGTGAACTCATCTTCTGTGGACTTATTTGACATTCCATAGGAATTCTGTGATAGAATCTATAGAGCAGCTCCCTTGAAAAGCCATGCAAGGCCTAGAACATTGGTGAGATTTTTACTCCATCCATAATCTTGTAGAAGCATTTTGTCAAAATCTATATTGGGAGTGGTTAACATTTAGGGTCTAGGTATTAGTTCCTCATTTTCCATGGTCCAGAGACATTTTATTTTACCCCATGAAGCCTTCAGAATCTCAATTCTCCAGGTATTCTGGGTTTTAATGTGAACTAATGCTTTTATATTTGTCTATGTATTCGATGGTCATTATTATATTGACTTTGAGTTCTCTTTGCATTTCTTTCATATGTATATTTTGCTTTCCTTCTTTTTTTTTCTAATAAATTTCATTAAGTTTTTTTCATATTTAATTTATTTATTTGTTCTATTTAGGCTTACATGATAACAGAGTGCAATTTGATTCATTGTACACAGATGAAGGATAACATTTCATTTCTCTGGTTGTGATATACAATCAGAACATACATGCAGTCATACATAAAGCTAGGGCTATGATGACCATCATATTCCACCACCTTTACTGTCCCCATGCCCCTCCCCCCTTACACACCTGTGAACAGAGTTCCTCCATTGTTCCCGTGTCATCCCCCCTACTATGGATCAGCATCCACTTATCAACGAGTACATTCGGCATTTGGATTTTTGAGATTGGCTTACCTCACTTAGCATGATATTCTCCAACTCCATCCATTTACCTACAAATGCCATAATTTTATTCTCTCTTATTGCTGAGTAATATTCCATTGTGTATATGTACCACAGTTTCTTTATCCATTCATCTATCAAAGGGCATCTAGGTTGGTTCCCCAATTTAGCTATTGTGAATTGAGCTGCTATAAATATCGAAGTGGCTACATCACTGTAGTATGCTATTTTTAAGTCCTCTGGGTATAGACCCAGGAGTGGGATAGCTGGGTCAAATGGTGGTTCCATTCCAAGTTTTCTAAGGAATCTCCATACTGCTTTCCAGATTGGTTGTACCAATTTGCAGTTCCACCAGCAATGTATGAAGCATGCCTTTTCCCCACAACCTTGCCTACACTTATTGTTGTTTGTATGCTTGATAATCGCCATCCTGACTGGTATGAGAAGAAATCTTAGGGTAGTTCTGATTTGCATTTCTCTGATTGCTGGAGATGTTGAACATTTTTTCATATGTCTATTGACTGATTGTGTATCTTCATCTGTAAAGTTTCCATTCAGCTCCTTGGCCCATTTATTGATTGGATTGTTTGTTTTCTTGGTGATAAATTTTTTGAGTTCTTTATATATCCTTGAGATTAGTGCTCTATCGGATGTGTGTGTGGCAAAGATTTGTTCCCAGAATGTCGGCTCTCTGTTCATCTCATTGATTATTTCTTTTGCTGAGAAGAAGCCTTTTAGTTTGAATTCATCTCATTTATTGATTCTTGATTTTACCTCTTGTGCTATAGGAGTCTTGTTAAGGAAGTATGGTCCTAATCCAACAAGATGAAGATTTGGGCCTATTTTTTCTTCTATTAGGCATTGGGTCTCTAGTCTGATTCTCAGGTCCTTTGTGCACTTTGAGTTGAATTTTGTGCATGGAGAGAGATAGGGGTTTAGTTTCATTTTGCTGCATATGGATTTCCAGTTTTCCCAGCACTGTTTGTTGAACAGGCTATCTTTTCTCCAGTGCATGTGTTTGGCTCCTTTATCTAGTATAAAGTAATTGTATGTAAGTGGGTTCGTCTCTGTATCTTCTATTCTGTACCATTGGTCTACATGTCAATTTTGGTGCCAGTACCATGCCGTTTTTGTTACTATAGCTTTGTAGTATAATTTAAGGTCTGGTATTGTGATGCCTCCTGCTTTACTCTCCTTGTTAAGGATTCCTTTGGCTATTCTGGGTCTCTTATTCTTCCAAGTGAATTTCATGATTGCCTTTTCTATTTTTATAAGGAATGATGTTGGGATTTTAATTGGGATTGC